>BNST01000394.1:0-218012 GCA_019650275.1 Xylocarpus granatum | reverse complement strand
TCGGAATCCTAGAAAAGCCCTCTCCTGAATAAAGTCTGTAAGCAGTTGTTAAAATTGAGTTGGTATGTGAGGTCAAGTTGTTCTCTTGTTCAAAAGTGCGTATCTGAAGTTTCAATAACTTGTGAAACAGAATTTGCAGAAAGACTTATTGAGAACACTGCAATTTCCATACCAAAGAAAAAATCAATTAACAATGCCAACAAAATCAAATAACCTAATATTTACAAATTATATGTTAAAAAAAAGAAGGAATAGCAGGAAACGTAGAGACAACAGCGAAATTTATCAATTTTTTGCGCAAAATTTTCTGAGCAACGAAGCTGAAATCAAGTTCCAATACCCAATTTTGATAATCGACAAGATCTTACTCTTGTAGACAGGTCCAAAACCTCCCTCACCAAGCTTGTTACTAGAGTTGAAATTTTTGGTGGCAGAAACTAAGGTTTCATAAGAAAGTGCCTCTGTTCCCGAGCAGCAATCTCTGCAAATCTTCTCATTCTTTCCTCTGATCAAATCACAAAAGTTCATCATTCCACGTCAGTCAAGTACAGATCATAGTTCATAAACGGTAAGCCAAAAAAAAAGATATTTTCTTCTGATTTTGTTCTACCTTTGCTAGAACCAAAACTGAATGGTCTCACCAGAGCTCCAAAGAATTTCTTGGGTTTGCTCATGGCTTTCTCTGCTCATGGAAAGTTTCAAAACGAAAGAAGTCTGACAACTGCAAGTTCTCTAACAATACACTGTCTGAAATCTGCAAAAAAGATTGCAGATCTTCTAGAGTAGAGATAATGAAAGCAGAAAAATGTTGGTAGTTTGTATTGTGGGGATTTTGTGATATTTTGATGAAATTGAGGTTTCTCCTGATTTTATTTCCCTGTGGGGACTGATATGATCGACTCAATTGCGTCGGCAAAATAACGTGTTGACGTCCAGGCCCTGGTTGACCATTTCCATTTTATTTTAATCATGATTTCGGCTGAAATAACCTTCAAAGAAACATGCGGCTTCTGATGAAGTAAAAGATTGTTTTCGGACGGACACGTTCATTGCCTTGCACCGGAAACAAACAGAAAGCACTTATTTTGTTATTATTATTATTAGTTATAATCTTTAAAAAACAAATTATATATTAATTTAATACATTTTTAAAAAATTAATTTTATTTTATATATATTTCAATTTTATTAAAAATAATTTTAAATAAAAACAAATAACAAATTACAACAATATCGTCTTTTTAAAAGTTTTGATTCTTCGTTTTGACATAAAAAAATTAAACAAGCATTTAATATAAATTTTAACAAACAAGATTATAATCCTATTAATATGAAAAAACAATCAAATCATAATGCTTGCATCCAACTCTAGAAATAATGTTATTATGGTATTTTGTTGGCAGTATTATTGTGATCAAATGTTGGTTGAAAGGGTAGTTCTTAATTATTTAAATCTAATAATAAAATTTTTAATTTTTCTGAAACTAGAATAGTCTCGTATGCCTATTGTCTTGTTACCAAGAGATGAAAGACAGTAATTAAAGTAATAACAATAGAAAGTTAATTAATTAATTAATATATAAAAAAAACAACCAATGGAATTCCATGGAGTGGGATTTGATAGTAACAGAACCATTGTTTTCAGTGACTTTGTGAAAGAGGACAAATGACTTATCGTCTTAAATTAAACTAGTCCATTTGACAATATTCAGTAACCCTTTCCAAGATAACTTTGATAATTATAGATTATGACTGGACTGCTGTTATTACAAATTAAAAAATGATAACAATAATAATAATAATAACTTGAATCCTATCAAGAGCTGCACCTTGTTACTATTGCTACAAAATTGCTCAATTTATCTTTAATTTGACATAATAAAATATAATTTTTTATTTTAAAAAAAAGATAATAACTAAATAACATCTAATTTAAAAACATGATAATTTAATTTTTTATTTACAAATTTTATGTTTTAAATTATTTATTTTTATATTTTTTTCATTACAACATTTTGATTAATTATGCTATCAATACCAAATGTTTAGTCTCTTTTGTGTTTTATCATATATATTATCAATAAATTTTTTTAAATTTATTTTATTTTTTTTAGCAATAATCGATTTTACAACTCGACAACATCCTCAAAATTATTTTTAATACCCTCTTTGTTAAAATTTAGTACAATTGGTTCAAATGTTGTAAACAAATTTTATTGATATAAATTGATCTACAAATAATATATTAGTATCATTTTTTAATATTTTAAAATTAAAATTATCAAGACAAGAGATGAAGTAAAATTTAAAATTTGAGGGATCAAAACAATAAAATTATAAAGTTTAAGGAGGGTCAAATTTCAAAAATAGATTATAAATTATACTTCTTGTATAATTTTTATTTTCTCTTTTTGATACAAATAAATAACAATCAAACTATTAAAAAACTAAAAAATAAATAAATTTATTTTTTTATATATAAAAAAAGAGAATAAATTATTACTGTGCCAAATCAGATATTACCTACAATCATTTTCCCCTTTATAAAATAAAACAAGTGCTAGAAGAAGGAGTACTCAACCACTAATATTAAATTTGTTCATCATCCTTCCAATTTCCCTTTGAATAGAGAATCCAAGACATTTTCAAACTTTGTTGAAAATTTTGGGCATTTCAAACACATTTTTCTTATATAACATCAAAGACACTTCAAATTTTAACCTAGTCAAATGTTCCCACCTCTTATTGCCTGTGTTAACATCTTCTCAAACTATCTTATTAATTATCATTAATTAAAAAGAAAAAAAAATCTAGATCAAAAATTTTATTTTTAATCTTACAAATTTTAAATATATTACGTAAATTTTTGTTCTATAATTTAATTTGTGAATTTAATTAAAAATAAAAATTATATAACATATTTATAAAAATTAAAAAATATATAATAATATAATAATAATAAATCGATCTAACCCGTTAAATTAAAGCTCGTATAAACTAACGAGTTTGCCATGAATGAGTCCACTTAAAAATAGATAAATCCAACGTAGACCATAAGTCTAATGGCATGCTCTGATTAAACTTGTGGGCGATTACTATTTATGTATTAGTTTTTTTCTATTTTTTTTTGAAATAGTGGAATCCACAACCCTTATTTGACTCAAACACTTGATGGATCTTTAGATATCCGACTTAACGGGTCAACTTAGACAATGCTTTATAAATAAAATAATTTATATTAAAATTGGAAAATTTTTAAATAAAATATTTTTTTAATCAAATAAATTAAAAAAAAAGAATGCTACACACACATATAAGATTAGAAGAAAAAAATAAAAAAAATTATAATGGGTTGCTTGATTTAGTTTTAAAATATATATAATCACATGGAATGAGCCAAGAGGAAGAAAAAGAGTGCAAAGAGGAGAAGAAGTTATAAGAATAACAAGTGATTAAATCGTATAAAGATAGATTTTAATGTCATTTATATTATAACTTAGTGAATTATTAGTTTACAGCATATTTTATAATAATTATTTTTTTAAAAAAAAATACTAAATTTAGAATTAGTTTATTAATCAATTTTTTTTACAAACATGTATAAATGATTTTTTTTAACAATTTTATGATTAAATTTTATATTTTAATCTTATTTTTAAATATTAAATTTAAATACTATTAAAATTTATACATATATTGATTTTTTTTTGTAATAGTCAAATCATTTAAAATCACGGGATATTATTTTTTGATTTTGCTGCATCTGTAGAATTTTTTTTTAAGGTGAAGTTGATCAAATCTTACCTACAATCAACCATATTTCAAAAAAATTAAAATTTGAATAACATGATATTGACAATGCACGTGGAAAGAATAAAATATTTAAAAGCTTTTGATGATGCATGTAACGTATTTATGAAGGGTGTTGAAGAAATCATATCATATCTTATGCATTGAAAATTTAATTAGAATAAGGTTGTTATTTAATTTATATATGTGTGACATTATGACTGCCACCATACTAGACTTTTATAAGAAGTAAAGTATGCTTAATTTACAAGTCCAGTTAGTATTAATCTTAATTAAATCTTAGGATTTATGACTTAATTTAGAAAAAAAAATTAAATAATATAAAAATATTTATTAAAATTTATCTAAATTGGATACCCCGTGCCTTGTGGTAGGATTTACATAAAAATTACAAGTTTTCTTAATTATAAATGTATTTATTAGATTTATTTGTTCATTTTAATTATTTTATTTTGTATAACTCATTCAAAAAAATTTAAATTTAAGATCAAAAAATGATTATATATTATTTAAAAAAAAACAAAATTTAACTATGATTAATTAATACGTTCTAGGCTTCATATGATCAATATTTTCCATTCAAATTCTACATCGATGGTTTAAGGACAAGTGATTTTTCGAGCTGGAAAAAGAAATTACTTTGTTAATAATGTTTTCGGAAAACATTTTGCATGAAACAAGCTTATTTTCTGCAGTGCGGTGTCATTCTAGCTGCAAGGCCAACTGATATTTTTGTTTTTGGTAATAATTTTGTCATTGATGACAGTCAAATGATCTTTCCTTCTTATTCTAATTATATAGTTTTCTACAAAATATATAGAGTAAACAAATGAAGAATGAAAGAAAGGAACAAACAATATAAACAAACACTCACTCTATATACTTACAGATGGATGGATACATGTTGTATACAACTTTTTCCTCTCAAAATTTAACAAACCCCTTGTGATTGAAAAGATAGAGAAAAAACAAAAGAGAGTTACTTACTCCTTTACCTTTTCCTCCCAAAATAAAAATAATAAAAGGTAAGTCTTCTGGTTGACTAGAAGTTTTGCCTAATGCTATTTTACCCGGCAATTGGAATCTTTGTGGCATAACTCACAGATTTTGTCCGCCAGGCTTTTTATCCCTTTTTAAGTTTCTCTCTCTGACAACAAAATGCAAATGACAGCTTGGATATAGTCTACACACGCATAACCTCATCAACCCATCCCTTTTTCGTCAAAGGAAATGATCCGATGAGTTTAACCCACAAAAACTTTTGGGTTGTTTTACACAAAATCATCAAGTTTGAAAAAAAAATGGTAGACTTCGCATTTGTGTTAGTCTACCTTGAGGCTCCGCTCTCCATTTGAGGAACCTCCCTTTAAAAGCTTTTGTTGCCTTTGTGTGATTGAACAATTCAGAGTTTGTGCTTTCCTTGCGCTGAATTTGCATCTGTTAATGAACTTCAGACAGCAATCTGGATTTTTCGAGCACAAAGTTTTTAATCAGCAAACAATGTTTATGATATAAATGTAACTAGAGTGATTATAAAAGAAGCAAGAATGAAGATTGCTACTTGAAATCTTTTACGATATAGTTTCCGAGGAATGCTGGTCACTAGGAAGCATCTGCTATGTTTCTTGCCCGGATTTCTATGTTTCTCAGATCGCGAAGATGCTGTAAAATTTCTTGGAGAAGATATATGCCCTTATCTCCTTTTCTCAAGGAACTAATGCAATGCTTTAGAAACTCTCTATCGGCTTCAAGTGCTTGTAGCCTTTCGTAGACATGATCAACTTCCTCTTCAATGTCAACCCTTTTCTTGTCTAGTTCAAACTTAGTAACAGGAGAATTTTGTGAGGCAACAGAATCATAATCTTGTTCATTTCCGTTCAAAATGCCATCTTCAGTTTCGGTTCCGATTGCATCAAAAAGAGGAAGAAGTGTTTTTGCCTTTGCACCAATATTTTTCCTCTCTTGATGATGATTTCCATTCATTTCTTTGAAATGTCCATTTGTTGCTGTAACACCATTAGAATCACGTGTCTCATGGTAGCAGCCATTGCCATTCTCTTTGCAGATATGATCAATTGGTTTTATATCCTCGAAATGTTGCTCTTCCTCTTCATCATTTAATGTAAACAGCTTCTCTTCCAAAACCTTGAGATGCTCTAGAATTAATAGCCTTTCTTCTTCAAAACTAGCCAATGATTCCTCCAAATACAGCACTGCTTCAGCAGGAGTGTTTTGGTTAGTACTTTCTTCACTGTTGTTGAAACCATCCTCTTCTTTCACTTCATGATTCAAATCAATAGATAAACTATCACTATCCTCAGCATTGCTGCAACAAGCAGATGAAGTTCTGCTTCTTCTTCTCAGCATCTGTGTTTTCTCCTTCGCCTCATAATCTTGTACTTTCCTGCGGTATATTTCCAGCTCTTTTTCTATGTCAACTTTCTCCTTTTCCCTCTTTACCATAAGCTCATTCAACAACTGCAAAGCTTCTTGGTCATACTCGGACTGTTCTTCCATCATTCTTTGATATTGTAAAGCTTCCATCTGCATCGCCGCCTTCTCTTCCTGAAGCCTATTTATCATAGCCATTGTTTGGTTTGCTGCTATGGCTGAGGCACTTCTCTCTTCTTCCAAGTCAGCATATAAAGCATTTAAGGCTTTTCGCTCAGCTCTCAACGCTGATTTCAACTTCTCGACAGTAAATACTCCATCTACGGCATCAATGTCACTTATAACACTTCCTCCATCCAAAGAATCTTCTGTTCCTGATTCTCTTCTGTCAAGTAGCAACAATTTCTTGTGCAGTTGATGGAAGCTGTCTGTAGAAGTTGGTGTATCAGGAACTTTTTCTTCCTCAACCTCGTTAACATTTGAAGTTGAGGATAAATGATTTTTGATAGCTTCTTTTGTCTCAACTGCCATGATCTTAAATTCTACATCATGCTCAGTTTGCTCAAAACCTAATGTTACATATAATTCATATTAGCCAAAAAAAAAGTCTAATCATGTCAGTTCCTAAAAATGATAATGTGAGATATTGTAGCTTACCATCATTATCCGTCTGCAATTCGGAAGAACTAGGGAAAACACCTTCTTCTGTGAATGGATATGAAGGAAGATCTTCTTGAGTTGGAATGTCATCAATTGGTTCATGATCAGGAATCTCTGTCCCTATCGAAATCTCAGCATCATTTTCGTCATTTTGCATTTGGAGCAAATCATTACACTCTGCATATATCAACACATTGCTTTTAATTCACAGTCCAATTTCAGCAGAGAGCAGTAAAGGAAAATTATAACAACATAAAATTAAACATGTACCTTGATTAATATCTACTTCCATCTCTTCTGTTGCCACTGAACCATTTACTTGAACGTCATCTCCTTCACCTGTAGACGGGCTTTCAGTCCTTCGTTCAACAGCAATTTGTTCAGGCTCCTCTTTTGTTTCTGCAACTTCTGCTTGAATGAATGAAGACCATTCACTCTCACTAATTTCATGATTTTCCGGCTCCAGCTCTGCATCCTCAATTTCCTCCTCACTTTCGGGGATTGGAGGTAATTTAGCCAGCGCTGCTTCGTCATGCAAGGTGAAATCCAATATAACATCTTCATTTCCGCAATTTCCTTGATCTTCCTCACTCAATTTATATCCACTTTTCTTCTTTGCTGCTTTCGTGGGATCCATTAGTTCTACAGGAATTAAATTACTGTAATCTCCATCGATGTAAAACTCCAAATGCTTAGTTGCAATTTCAGGTGATGCTTCCTTTTTAACTTGATTTTCGCTCTGATCAGAAGATGGATCGGTGACCAACACATTCAAGTTTTCTTCCTTGATTGTCTCTTGCTCTGTCTGTACAACAGAAGCAACTTTTTCTTCTTCATTAGTTACAGTATCTTTGCAATCAGTATTAGAAACAGGACCTGAATAATTCTTCACTGTCTCCCCCAATTCTGTTCCTTCAATCAGAATGCCCTTGTTTTCTTCACTGTTTTGATAAGAATGATCACCATCATCATCATTAATTCGATCTTCCTCCTCGGCATCTTCTTTGATCGAATTTCCCTTCTGGGTATAATCCAAAACCTCCCAAGAAGGCTTTAGTAAGAGATAAGGAGGGTACAAATTTCTCTCCAAGCTCACGCCACAGCATGAACATTTAGAATTCATCTCACCATTTTCAACAGCAACTTCGCCAGCACCTTGAATCAAACCAATCTGCTTCATCCATGGAAAGAAAGCATAATCTTTCGACAATTCAGGCTGCGATGAGGACGAGCAATCATCACACAAATCTTGAGATTCAGATAGTTTTCGATGATTCGAACAAAATCCCAGTTTAGAAATCTCTTTGGCATGATCATCACACACAAGATCTCTATAAGAATTCTTGTTCTTTGTAGAGTCAAAGAAATGATCAAGCCTAGAACACCAAAGACAGGGCCTTTTCAGGCCAAAGTATTCGGCATATTTGATGAGAAGATAAGAAAATAGAGAATTTAAGAGAAGGAGAAAGATGAGAACCCATTCAAGAAATGCATAAACTAGAATAAGAGTGATCTTGTTGGTGTTTCTATGCAACACGGTAGCGAACTTGTTGGCTGCCATTAAACTGTAACTTTGTTTTCTGATTATATACAGAGAGAAGAAAGGGAGGAAGTTGCAGAACGTAAAGAGAAAGAAGAAGATATTAATACTGTTTTCAGGGAAACAGAACTTGAAGAAAGGATCAAGGGAAATCGATCAGAGAATAAGAAGGAGACGGGAAAGAGAAAGAGAACAGAGAAGAAGTAGATGGCGCAAGTGGTTTTTATTTAGACTGAAAACAGGCGGTTTGAATTGGAATGCAGCCAAAGAAGACTTCAAAAGAATAATATATTTGAGTCACCCAAAATAAAAGAATGTTTTTTGAAAGTATTTTTATTTTTTTACTATTTAATAATCTTTTGATTTGACAGCGTCAATTAACCATTGAAATTCAACAAGTGATAGATTATACAAGATTGATGGTAAGAAATCTATTCTTACAAACTCTAAATCCATCTAATTAAGAAAAATAAAATCAATAAATTCTAAAATGTTTGTATTTGAATTCACAATCTCAAACCCCATTATGTATTCAACATTTATGCCCATGTCATAGAAGGGAAATGGTGGGCCCACAAACCATCAAAATTGAGTTGGTGGGCCCCTCTCAAAGCAAAGTATGGGGCCCAATCAGGATGCCAGATGCTCCTCCTCATTATGCAAGTCTGTTTCTCATCAAGCTTTTGCCACTTTTGATTTCACAATTTATTTATTTTTTCAAAATATATATACTATTTTTTATCCTAAAAGTAAAAATTAAGAAATCACAATGTGGGTATAATTTAGATTTTGCAACCAAATGAAGTCATCACATTTTTTTTTCCTTGCTTGGCATGGCATCATGGGTTGCTCTTCTTTTGATGTGAGCTATCTTTAAACTTAAAAGTGGGGGCTCTAATATTAAGGCTCTAATTGGTGGTTAATTCTAAGTGATTTATTAATGAGCTCTAAAAATTCTTTGAATGATAACCTTATTTTAATTATTTATTATTTATAATTTTTTAATATATAATTTTATTTTTAAAAAAAAATAAAATATTATCAAATACGCGTGTTATAATATGAAACACTAATTTTGTAAAATAATTAAATAAATTAATAAATAAAAGGTCTTAGATATTGACACTAAAAGTTTTATGAATAAAGGTTTAAGAAAAAAAAGTTTTACCAAATCAAATATGAACATAACATGATAGCATAATTTTCTTCTTTTTTTAAAAAATAATAATTTTAAGTGACAATTGTGGGAATATTAACAAATTGACCCAAAAAGTGCATAAAAAATTCAAATTTTGAATTATAATAATTATTGTTATTATTTTTATTATTATTGTCATTGTGTTGTTGTTGTTGTCTAGAATATGGGATGATCGCATTTGGAATTTCTAATTGGTTTCTTGCTTTGAAATCAATAAAATTTGGGCATTCCCTTTTTGATGTTTGATGGCTTGAGATGGTAGAATCCTCTCTAAGGAGGCCTGAGGCTGCACCGCCCTATGCATCCACTTCGTTTCCATCTTCATTTTTTCAATCTTAAATTTAAATTCAATCATAAAATTATGATTTTGATACATTTTTTTGACAATTTTTAAATTTTGTAATACAACATACAATATGAAAAAAGTCATTCATAATACCTTCATGAAATTTTTTTTAATATTTTAAAATATTTGATCAACTAAACCGACGAATACCAACAATTATTATTTTAATATTTATATATTTTTTAAAATAAAACATGATACATGTTAATATTTAAAAGATAAGATTATAAATTAAAAGAAAAATAGATTCACACTCAATGTTAATATAAAATAAATTTGATTCCCGACTTAACTTTAAATGATTAATTATAAAGACAGTTGAAGCTTCACATTAAATATAAATAATAATTATTTTACTAAATATAAATAATATTTTTCCATAACAAATTTTTAAATATAATACTTATAATTTCATTAATTTTAGACGTCTAAATTAAATTTTTTTTTAATTTTTTGTGAAAAATAAAAATTTGATATCAGTGAATAATACGAGTAATTCTCATTTTATTTTCTCTAATAAATATCTCTTATATCACATATTTTTAAAAGTATCTCTTTTTATATATAAATTTAAATATACAAGATGAAATAAATTTATCAAAAATTTTTGTAGTTATATAGGAATTTATAATCTCATCAATTTATATTATCAAACCATTTGAAAAAACAAAAGAGCCATAGAAATTTTTTTATTTTGAAAAGATTATTAAATATATTTAAATAAATTACTTCTATGGAGGGACTTCAAATTTATGTTTTGCCCCTCCAAATTACTTTTGCTTTAGTCTAAATATACAAAAACCAATGCCTTAATGTTTCATTTTTGCCCCACTAGCTTTTAAATTTGTGGATCCCAAGTTTATTTAATTTAACCACTAAAGCTAATTTTGTTCCCCTCTTCTTTACTTTTAACCATACCCACAAAATTAAAATTTTTGCTCCTTTTGTCGGGATTGTAGGGAATCTTGAACTTTGATGTCTCAAGAAATATATATATATATATATATATATATATATATATATATATATGTATATATATATATGTAGTTAGGTTTTTATTTGCGAATTAAAGTATTGGATTTTAAATTTGTTTTTTGGAACCCACTTTCAACTTTTAAATTTTTGACCAAAAGAACAATTGAGGAGTGTCCTCACAAAAGGCTACCACAAAGCTAAAGGGAAGAAGAACAAGATCTGTTATTTTCAAAATTTCTTATTTAATTGTTTAAAATATTAAAAATAAAATTATATCATTTTTTATTTGCAATTATTTGTTGCATTAAAATAAAAATAATTACTAACTAGTTAATATATTTTTTTAGAGGAAAAACAACACCTAAAAGATAATTTTTAAAAAAAATAAAAATATTTTTTAGTATCTAAAATTTGATTGCATATAATACAAAACACTTTTAAACAGTTTTGTAAATATTCTAAAAAGAGTAGATATTCACTTATTTATTATACTAACTCGTTATCGAACGAAAGATAAATTCTATATAATTATTTCTAAACACACTATCAATTTTTTTACAAAAAATTTGTAAGTTCACTCGTTCTATAATAATCTAAGTTAATATATCACAAAATCTCTTAAATAATTTTTTTAACTTAATTTAAAATTTGGTCTAAAAATATGTGCCATATGGGTTTTGAATCTTTTATTAATTAATTGATTGATTAAACAATTTCAAATTTGATCATTAATAAAAAAAAATAAAATTCAAGACTTTTAATAATATTGGTCTTAATCAAAAGAGGGTCCCTTGGGTTTGGCCACACGGTTCGCTTGGTCATAAAGATACATGTTCCAACAAATTATCTTGTATTATTATTATTATTTTGCTTAAACTTGTAGGTATTATAATCATACAATGGTCCATATCTTCATTCCCAATAATGATACAAATTTAAACCCTATTATTAAGCATCCATTTATTTATCATTTAGGGGCCATAATAATCACAAAAGTTTTAATTTTTCTGAATTAAAGTTTGAATTGGGAATTGGGATTTAAAGCTTGAGAAAATTGTTGAATTGTCCAAATCGACAGGACACAGTCATAGAGACCTACAAACATCTATTCCATTGCTTCTCTCGGGGGGACTTTTTGTTTGGCATACAATTTTAAATGAAGCAAACGACTCCAATTATTATTTTTAAAAGTTTATATTTATTTACATGCAAATATTATTTGTTGCTTTTTACAAGTATTCAAATATGTCATAATAAACTTGAAAATGGGATTCTAGGCTTTATCTAATGTCAATAGGTACATTCAAATTAATAGACTTTGATGACACTAAACTCGAATATAAATGACAATTAAAAGATTAAGAGAAGTTCACTAAGAAAAAAGTTTTATGATTGTTATTATTATTCTAAAGATTCTTTTTATCCGAATAATAATTTTAAAATTTAAAATAGATAAAAATTATTTAAAATTAAATAAACTCTTTTGTTATGTTATTTTATGTAGTTGATTTTTGAATTTATAAATATCAATAATATCTTGTTGGTCTCGTATATATTAATATTAAATAATTAATTTTAAAAATATTATACATATATATGTTAAAAGAACAAAATATATAACCAATAATAATAAAAAAAATTCAGTTGTGACTGAATGGATGATGATGTTCAGTCTTGATTCCAAGAATGATTTTCAAATTGAACTTTATCACACCGTGTAATGTAATTAACTTTGATAATCAAAGCTAGCCTTTAAAAACACAATTGGGAAAGCTTATTCTTCAAATAAACAAATAAATAAAAGCTAGGATTCTATGATTAATGGAAGAGCAAATAATTAATGAAAACCAGCTGTTGTAACCACAAAGAACAACAAAAGTACTAATAAAGATAACAAAAATAAAAAATAAAAAAAAACATATGTATTCAAATAACTAAAAAAAAAGAAGTACAAGTAAAAGAAAGAACACAAATGGGGGAGGGGGAGTAGTGAATGTAATGATGATCATTTGAGAGCAGTTTGAAGGGTGGGGTTATGATATGAAATGTAAATCAGCCCCCTTGACTTCCTTTTTTCTTTTGCTTTTATTTTGCCTCCTCTTTCTCTTTAGCTTTTGAGAATCTAAACCACTGTCACTTTCTATTATAAATTGTGTATAATGCTATATATTTTAAACCGTACATTAATTATTTAAAATTTTATATTAATTAATTTAAATTTACCGTTTTATATTAAGATATTTAAGATCCATATAATATATATCTTAATCAATTTTATATTTAAAACACCTAAAAGAAAGAAAGAAAGTGGAGAAGTGATGAGCCAATCTAAGATAGAAGCATGCATAAATAACAAATATAGCAAAGAGTTCACTGAATCAGAAACATGTCATGATTAAGATTAACCTTCAAACATGCAAAAAGGAAGAAGCACATGTTTCACTTTTTCACAACAATGATTGTATGTATTACCATCCATGTTAAAAAGAAACCCAATTGGGGTGGGTGAATTATTTATATCTTTGATGTCACTGTGTCAATTTTGTCTGTAGATAGTTGCTAATTTTAATTGGTAAATTTTCTTTTAAATTATATCAAAAGTTTAATATTTGAATTTTGGTCCTGTCAAAACTAGAGAATATGGGTTCGTTTTTGGTCCAAGAACTTACTAATATTAATTGAATAATGTTAATAAAATAAAAATAACTTACTTAAAGGGTAAATGATAATTTCACCCTTGAGTTTGGGGTAAATGATAGTTTTTTACCCTTTGCTTTGAAAAACTAACATTCGTGCCCCGATTTGTTCATTAAAAAGGTATTTTGACTTGTATAGTGACCAATATACCCTCTAAAAATATTATTTTTACGTCTTAAAACATTTTTCTTTTTAATACGATTAATTTATTATTATTTTGTATTTCATTAATAATAGATAGTAAATATAATTTTTTTGAAAATAATAAAAAAAATATTAAAAAAAAACTGTCACTTATTCTAAACTTCGAGGGTGTATATATTATTCACCCTAATAGAGATTGAGTTTTTTTGTTTGAAAAATTAAATTAGGTGGTCTTATTGGCAAAATATATATGTATTTTTTATTCTCTTTTGAAGTTTTTTTTTAAATACATTGAAGAATAAGGGGGGATCTTGGGATATTGGACCATAAATGAGGGGTCATAGGCATTCTTAAAATTAATGAAAATAACCTCATGGGGGTATTTGGATATCTCTATAAAACTAGAGGGATATTGAAATATTAGACCAAAAAGTAGGGGTATCAGGCATATTCCCTTAAAAAAAAACTTTAAAACCTTGAAAGATATGGCAATGGAAACTTAGAAAAAAAAGAAAAAAAGAATTTGAGACATGTAACAAAAAAATTAGTGCATTGTGACATTATAGCATTTATGTTGTGAACTTACCCAACTTGCTACACTTTAAAAAAATTAATTATAAAATTTGTATTATGCTAATATAACACTTATTAGTAAAAGGCATGGGGTAATGTAACAATTATGCATGGGTATGAATGGTGAACATGCCCTAAGAATAGGGGAATTGTTACATACATCTTCTAAGATCTTCTAATTGCATGTTAATTTGTGAACTTAGGTCATTAAGTTTCCATTTTTTTAATCTTCTATGATCACACACAAATCATGGAAGAAAATTTTAGAGCAATTAAGTGAAAATAAGTTGATTCTTTGTTTTTTTTTACCGCAAAATATTTGTATAAGTATTGAAATTGAAGTTAATATTTTTAATTTTACCTCAATAATAATAAAAAACACATGAAAATAGAAACAATTAACATTTTCTCTTACAAGTTATCACATAATATTACAAGAATTTTCCTCTTGAAAATGATCAGTGTTATCTTACAAGTTTACACTGTGACAAAGTCTTAGGTATTGCATATGATTTCAGCCAAAAAGCACACCCATTTTCAACTTTTTATTAGCAATAAGTGTATCTTTTCATATATTTTTTTTAAATCAAAATTTTTTATAAATTTTAAAAAAAATATGCGAATAATTTTCGTAGGATATAATAGACGTAGACCAATACATTTTTAACTCGTATCAAATAACAAATGTTGCAAAATGTGAAATTCCGAACCTTTATATACCAAACAATCATCGAACAAGTCAGAATTGTGCGAGTAGATAAAAGAAATTCGGAGGAACATTATTAGATTACGTGTCCAACGCAACCAATACCAAAAGCCGAAAAGTGGACAAAACAAATTCTTAGTTCTTTGTTTTGTTGTTTGTATGGCACACGCATCTCTTCGTTCTTTATTCAAGAAGGTGGTATCCAATGGCGATGGAGTAGCAAGGAAAGTTCCGCAGTCTAAAATTTTTTATGCACATTTTATCCATCCATCGTGGTCATAAGAAATTTTTCACATCAATATCATCTATAAGAAATTCTGAAGCTTGTTATCCAACAATCGTGATGGACAATTGATATCCCATGCCAAAATAATAGTCTTTCGAGCAAAGGCAATGCCAATCACCATCAGCAGGGGGCAATCTAGGAGTCTTTCAAACAACTGGATCTGAAGGAACGGCAATAAAATTTTAAATTCAAAAATTAAATATTTATAATATAGATTAAAAAAAATTATAATTATTTGTACTTTTTATAACTAGCTCCATTACGCGGATGGAGGGAAAAGAGTACAGTTGATAACAGTATGTTTATAATGAAACTAAACTAAACAGCATCTTCTAGTAATTATTACATGCTTTTACTGTTCTCACTCGGCAGCTTTTTCAACCCAAAACATTACACCAACTCATTCCGAAAACCACTGAATTTTGCGGGGCAAATGCATCCCATCAACCACAATGCTTTACTCACACCTCAACATACACGGCAAAACCAACTTTGCATTGCGTGGACCAAAAGTAAACTGTTTAAATCAAATCTTCTTTGATGTATATAATTACAAAAGGCCCGGTGTACCAAAAGGATTGTTTGCTTGGGGATGTGTGACGGGGGGATTTGCAGGAAACGCACCAAACCCGGTGTCCCCAAAAGGATTTGTTGGGCTCATCATCAAATGTTGCTGCTGCAATGTAGGTTGGTATGGACCAAAAGGGTTGGTCTGCTGCTGGGCCATTGCCGCCATTTGAACTGGAGGAGGAGCAGCAATACCATTGGACATTGAAAATGGATCTTGTGCCTCGAATGGGTTTGGTGCTGGTGCTCCATATACAGGCTGCTGGGACGCTCTATATGCAGCTTCATCGTACAAACTACTCAGAGTAAGGGAGTCCAATCCACCAGCCTAACATTCATTGACAATGAAAAATGCTACATTAGGGAAAAGATCGCCAATTGTTAGTAACATACAAAGTTCTACACCATAAAACGCTTAAAGGACCAACCAGTTGCCGCTCATTGGCTGAAGAAATATTAGTACCGGGTGTGGTGACCAGAGCAAGTTCCCATCCAGTTGGATCAAAATCTTTTAATTGACCAGTTCTAGAATCATATGTTGAAACACCAGCACCTGCAGAAACAAGTCATCACCAATAGGTAAATTTAACAAGCAATCAAAATTGCAGAAATAATACAAATGGGAAACAGTTAAAATAACATCACCAGGTTCAGATGGAACTATGGCTAGAGCCAAGGCATTACTGTCCTCAATTGCAGATGCATCAGGTGCAGCATAACTCAATCCCTAAACCCACAAAAAGTTTGAACAAAATTAATAAAGTGGGCAAGTTCTGATAAAGAACTAACTGATAAAATGATAATAATCTATAATAGATTACCAGCAGATCTCCAGTATCCACGTTGCTCTGAGCAGGAGGGGCTGGAGTAGGAGGCCCAATCTCAACATTAGAGACAGCAACAACATCATCCGTAGGAGTTGGCCCAGGTTCATCACTAGGTATATTAGCATCTTCAGAAGGAGCTTCTTCTGGTTTGTACGTCAACATCTGTTTATAACCATCACAAATTAGTTCTATAGCAGATATCTTCTTTAAACAATTGATCTATATTGAGGCAAAAAGCTGATGCGTAACACAATCAGACATCAAAGGTACCCACCTAGAATTAAAATATATTGCATGGAAGTCACATCAAAATCATGGCATCAACTACATTAACCATTTTTCATTAACCACTAATATCCGGTGCCAAAACCTCAGTAAAGCCGATAAGTTATCGTATTGTTTCTTGCTGCTCACATTATGTCTGATCTTCATCATTCTCATTCCGTATAAATCACATCACTCTCTGAGGGAAATATCCTTGATGTTTGTTTCACACATAGCAAAAGCACTTTTAAGCAACTGACCATCATCTCTTATCCACAAATTTATCATTCTCCTACCTTCTCTCAAATAGATCTACTCCCTTTTTCTAACAATCTCACTTCAGTCTTGCTCATCTTTGGACATGTTTCCTACAGGTCAGTATAGAATCCATAAATTAAAGTTCACTAGTAAGAGATATTCCAATTCAACATCAATGGCATTTTCAATTGGACAAGAATTCCATGACTCATCCCCATTTCATCCTGCTAAATTCCAATTCAACATCAATGGCATTTTCATTTGGATAAGCATTCCAAAACTTATTCCGTTTCATCATGCTAACACCAGGTGATATAACAAGTTAGATCAGTCTACACAGATATAAGAAAATCAATACAAGTTGGACAGTAATTGTTGAACTATTTTTATCCATGCATAATAATTTTTACGTACCAATGGCTCACTTGGAACAGTAACCACCCTTGGTGCCTCTCTTATGTACTCTTCCATTGTTGTAAGGAAGGATTGTGGTGGCTGCAACAGAAAAACAAAGAATTAACTAGAATCCTATTCACCGGAGAAAAAGGAATGACCTCAAACCAACTAAAATTTTCAATCACTATCATAAAATCAATACCTCTCGCAGAACAGGAAACTGAAAATTCCTAGCAAGTTCCAGTCCTTTACAAACTTCATAGAAATTAGAAAGGCTTCCTGCCTGCATCAAAATACCAGATATTACTCCTTCATGGAACCGAATAGGTATTACGTAATTAATAGCAACATCAAAAATATAGTAGTGCGTAGCAGTCAACCGTGCACTTAATTCAAAATTAAGTTAAACCAAATAAATGCACCACATCACCTGCTGGCCTGCTCGTTTGTAAATCTCAAGGGCTTTGATAGCTTCATGTCTAGGCATCTCAAAAAACTGCAAAGAGATCAAAGGTTAATCTGAAAAACAGAAATAAAGCATAAACAACTGCTTTCTTGAACAAGACAACCAATCCAAATTACCTTATCCACAAGATTGATGATTCCATCATTAACAGCACAGTATATTTTAAAACTTTCCTTCAACACCTGAAAATTGTATACATTGACAAGGTCAAAATAAATGAAATAAAATTCAAAATAAATTGAACATTTACTTTAGATTTTCCAACAAGAGGAAAGGAGAGAAATGAGAAGGGCAAAGCAAGATAAAAAATTGGGTTCTCAAAATTCTATATGCTAATACTATTTTACAGTTTCACTCACACAAGATAAACACATTACAACAAAATGACAGAGAAACCAATGATTTCCCCTTCAAATTGTCACTAGTACTACAATTTTTATTACCAATAAATACTAAGCATCAACTGCCCAATAATTACACCAAAAAGGAAGATGATAAGATAGCAAGCATACCAGAGCCAGAGCATACTGTATTACATAATTATGAACAGCTGCACCTTCTGGCTGCAAAGACAGAAAGGGATTGTCATTTATTTATCAAAATAGGCGAACAGGAACGAGAAATATCCAAATGAACAAGTATCCTAACCACAAAGACTTAAGACGTGCAGAGGGAAGAATCACAATATCAATACTAAATTTCCAAAATGAAAAACTATCTTAGCAGAGACATGAATTTGGTAAGGGTGAAAATCAAACATTCACCAACATTAAAAACAATACCTGACAACCAAACAAACGATACAGCAGCTGCTGCAAAGCAGGCAACTGCTCCAACAGTTCTTCACTTTCCAAATCCCTGGTTCTGCTGTAACCCTGCCCATCAAAGCAAAGAAAGATTGAAAAATATCATAAGTGCACAAATATTGGAACCAATCACATCCAAATGGTTCCATATGGTAAACTTCCAATAAAAAGGATACGAAACAATTTAGTGTTCCATATTCAACAATAATTTCTTATGAACAACTACAGTCTGTATAAAAAATTAGACAAGAAAACAATTACAACTTACATCATAAACAGTAAATAGACAATACACTCATCAAAGTTCAACACCATATTTACATAATAGATATAACCATAAAATTTTCAATCAGACCAAGCTACTCTCACCAATCACAAGTTTTGGACTTTGAATTATTTTGACAAAATGTTGTGAATGGAGAGACGATGATACTAGATTTGATGTTAAAAGACTATAAAAACCTCTAATAAATTATCACATGAACAAAACAATTTATTCATCTGATTAAAAATTCTAGCACAAGTGAGTAAGGATATGTCATCGATTTCCAAATGCTTTGGCATTTAGACTCACAAATAGCTCTTACAACCTAGCAGCAGTGTAATTAAATACAAGTTTAATCCAATAAGACTACATGAGATTTAAAGAGAACACAGATCTAGCTGTTACAAATGACACCGTCCACAGTCCTCACTCTATTGTTGCACTATCAAAACACACTTAATCACAAATCAAAAATACATACAATCCAT
Organism: Xylocarpus granatum; assembly: GCA_019650275.1. Classification (NCBI taxonomy): domain Eukaryota; kingdom Viridiplantae; phylum Streptophyta; class Magnoliopsida; order Sapindales; family Meliaceae; genus Xylocarpus; species Xylocarpus granatum. The sequence continues at coordinate 198,350 of BNST01000394.1, read as the reverse complement.
TTGCTGCCAACTAAGAAATAGGAATTAGATCACCTATGATAACTAAATTTGTCAAGTAAGCATTGCCCTTGGAGGCTACGAGCAAAAAATAACTATTTCCCAGCGGAAGACAATTCCTATAGTAATCCAAGAGCTAAAATTCAATTTCAGATAGTTGTCTTCTTTCACACAAAAATGAAAAATGAGGACTATCTTATCAATAATGATAAAATTATACAAAACTGTTGCCATTCAGGACATATAATTATAAATAAGGACGTGGACAAAAACATCGTATAGATATCAAAGAACAGGTGACTAAAGGCTGATAATATTCCCTAGTTAAACAGTTTAACCAATTTAAAATCCAGTATTTTCATTTGCTGAATACTACAAACTAGAATCCATTATTTTTATTTGCGGAATATTATCCTCTATTTTTCTTTCTCAGACATACTTTATCATCACCAACTTCTATTTCCCCATGATTTTCCTATTTTAAAAGAAATGTTGGAATCATTAAATTGGGTATATACCTTATGCTCCCCTTGGACAGGTCTTGGAAGACGCTCAGCTTCTATATCATACTTTATAATCTTGAAACATTCGAGTCGCTCCTCCAAAAATAGTGCATATGTACGCACCCATGCAGAGCAATCCCAGGCTGAATAAGAGAAACAAAAACAAAGAACATTGAGAAGTATAAAAATTTTCTTGTTTATAAACATGGAAATCAAAGTACATATATGCATATTTGTTTGTGTGCATGTTAAGTAAATGAACAACCACTAAAGGATAATAGTGATGATCAAGAAAATTTGTAAAATAGGGATGAGAGAATCTAAATTCACCAATAGGGCTTGAATCATCCTTGAAATTAGAAAGTTGGAGAATGCGCCCTCTGTGCTGGAAATTCAGAAGTTCTTCTCTGAAAGTAGGATCGCCCTCCCTCAATGTCCTATGGATAACTATCAGTGTCTTCAATGCAACCTGTTGAACATCAAGAAACCAAAAATATAGCATGACCATGTTTATTCACATTAAAAGAGCAAGCTACACCACTTGACAATAACTAAACCATCAACTCATAGATATCAAACCCATACCAAAATGTTCAGAATGCACAAAAATATATAACTTAACTCAAGATGTATTCCAGATGCATGGATGGCATAATTATCCTGTGATCAGCAGACCACCAAAAGGACAATAAACACTCAACCAGTTCTAAGAAATCCTCTAATCATTTTTTCCCAGCTTTACCATAAGAAAGTATATTTTGAGCGTTGAGCCCAAGCATTGCCAGCGGCTTTTAGAAGACAAAAAGAGGAGAAATTTACTTGAGTAAATGCAGCTTTTAGTATGCTACCACCCCCTATCAACCAAAACCTAATCCAAGTCTGTCATATATTGAGATATTCATATGCCAATAAACCTTATTCCAAGTATAGCCAAACAACTCACAACCTACCAAAGTAACTGGTTAATTCAGATCAGCATCAGGTGAAAATGAGTTTAATTCATACAATTTAAGGCTGTTACAAGAGAAGAAAGGGAACTTCTTTGTCACCTTCAGACCTGACAAAACATCCTTTAAGCATTTCCCACTGTCAGCTAATCAATTTGAGAATTCACAGTGAGCTACAATGGTTCACTAGGAATATTACAAATAGCTTTGGTATGATAAATCTTCAGAAATACCAGATATTATTTTTCCCTTTTTCGTGCAAAAGCATATGTTATGCTTCAATGATTTCATAGATTCATTAATGACCATCCGTCATCTTAGTAATAAAAGTACAAAAGAAACAGGCAAAAGATTATGCACATTATGCACATAACCATAAGTTAACACAGGATTCAAAGAAAACTTTGTGCACTGAACCTCAAAAGAATAAACAATGTCAATCAGAAAGAAGCCTTGAATTTGTTAAAGTGGGAACTTCCTGACGTAACTAATTAAGCTTGTTGTTCTGTACAAAAATCTCATTTACATTTCTAATTGGAAAACTTAGGCATATCCACGTTAAAAACCATAAATAGACAATAAAAAAAAGAGATCAAATTCAATCCCTACAACATTCATAATAGATCAAAGTAAACAAAAAACTGCAACAAGATCAAACATAAACCAGATCTTTATCATAAAATAAAAATAAAGGTGAAAATGTAACATTGAATCAAATGAATATTGCAATAAATCAAAAATCTGTACCGTCCAATTACGCGTTTTGGCCAATCTACGAGCAAGAGTATGAATGCAATAAGCAACATCTGCTCGTGGGCGAATTGCAGATGTGGCAACCAAGATTTCTGCACATAATAATAATTTTATTTTTACCAAATCTAATATAATTACTATGGAAAAAAAAACTAAAATTAGATTCATAAATAGCATTCTGACTTCTAAGATGCCTCTCTTTCGGCGGACACTCAACGTGATTAGTAGCTTTGACTATCGCCACATCCAAATCCTAAATATAGCAAATGAAAGCCAGGTCAAATCAGAAATCAAAAATGGAAATCGAATCTAGGAAGAAGACTAAAATTGAGTGAAGAAGAGGGAAAACCGTACCGCATAATCACTATTGACATGAGCGAGACCGACTTTGGTGCTGTCTTTGAGGGCGCCATATGCTTTCCTCCACGTCTGAAGCGTTCCCATTTGTACGGCCACTCCTCTTCCCCGCTCGGATCGCTCGCTCGCACTGTTTCCAGAAATTTATTTCAATTTTTCGTTATTATTATTATTATTAATTAAATATTTCGTGGTGTTGAGGCCTCCGTTCCCTCTCTACTTCTAATACACCAGAAAGAAGACGAACCGAGCGAAGCCTACCAGAGAAATGTGCTGTTTTTATTTTTGTTAACTTTTTATTTCTGTGAGAATATTATTTTATTCTTTAATTATTTTAAAAAATAAAGATCACCGAATTTGTTGGCTTTTGGCTGCTGCCTCGTCATCATTACAGCTTTCGGTACTGGTCGGGTCCAGATTTTGCCACGCTGTCATGTTTAATTATTTTTAAGGCCCCGTTTGGCAGGTAAACTTAACAATAGTTTATTATTCTTAAGAAATATTTTTATTGAACTTTTCGAAAATTATATTCCTTTTTTTTCTAAATTCCAATTTAATTTTACAATATTAGCTTAATTGTTGAAAATCATTTTTTCCTTGTTAGCCAAACAAGTCCTAACCAAAAAAATTTAAGTAGCAGTAACCATTAATTATTTAAAAAAATCTTCTTATAATTTTGTATTGAGACCTTAATGTTCATAAATCACCATTCCAATATTGCTAGTTTTGTGGATTCTGAGTTTGTTATTGAAATTAATTTCTTTTAATTATTTATTATTTAATGAAATTAACTCATTGGGTCAATATTCAAATTCAAAAATCTTGAGAATAAAAATGAAAACTTTGTGGTAGATGGATAGAGTTTTTTTATTTAATAAATTACTGACATAAAAATTTAATTTTTATATTTAATTTTAAAATTTTTTATTTTATATATGTTAGATTTTATGTTGATTGTTTTAATTTTTATGTTTTAAATTTGATATTAATTGTTTTGAATTTTATAGCATACATAGTATTGTATTATAGACAAATCCTCATAAATATGGGTTTGATTGTCAAAAATGAGGGCATTGGTATGCATAATTTTACAACTTAGAACAGAAAACTTGTAAATTGCAACGGCAAATTGGAACTTATAACATATAGCTGGAAACTGTGCAGAGTTTTGATGATGGATGCAGCAACTAACTTACGCAAAAAGATGTTTTTTGGCTACCAGCAAATCTGCAAATAGGCTTGAAATTACAAGTTCACATAATCAGATCATCGAGGAAAGGTATGCTGAACGGTGGCTTTATGATTCCAGAAGCCACAAGGAGTAACAGAGTCCATATTGGTAGAATCCATTTAAACACCAACATAAGAATTCCCTTTCCTGCAAAATAATGTATGCAGCACAAAAACAGAGATAAGAAGTCTAGGAAAAGCAAAAATGGAAGAATGTTGCGTTACAAATAAGTAGTTATTAAGTGTTTAATCCAGTAACAAGCTAGAAGGGGAGTTCTTGGAATTTAATGTCTTGTAATTTCAGCAGCAATAATGCATTTGATTTAAGTTGTCAAGCTAACAACTTCTTAATTTGTTTGTCATCGAGGAGTGAGGTGTTGTGGCATTTAACAACAGCAGTGAAATAGATGAATAGTTAGTGAAATCAGCATTCATGATTTCCCAAACTCTTGAATTCGAAATAAAGGAAAGTGAATATTAATACTGGATGATTGAAGCCTTTCTTCTGTGTTAGTAGCAAGCCATTCTCCAGTCTCACGAAGCTGCTTCTGAACTGGTCCTTCGAATATACCACTAAAATCTGGTAAAATACCATGGTACACAATGTCTTTCTGCTCCAAATCCCTGCTTATCATTTCAATAGAAGAATCATTAAGATCTGAATGTGTGAAAACATTAGTGGCAAACAAGATCAGATAATAATTTCTACTGCGTTACAAGTGCTTTTAGAGAGAGCACTTTTGGTTGAAAAGCATCCTGCAAAAAGCCACCATCTTATCAAGTGCTTCCTCAATTCACAATCAAGAAAGAATCAAAGAAACATACTTGGGTTCAGCATCGCGAAACGTGCCAGCACCGAGCGAGCGTTCGATTTGCATGATAGAGAGCTGCTGTTGCTGTCGTGACTTGTGCTTCTGCCTCTGCATGGGCAAACGAATTTGTCGTTGGCTTTCTCTGGGGATTTTCGTTTGCTTTGTTTCAGACATTGGAGACTCGGCAGAAGTTGAAGAAAAAGAAGAAGTATTATCGTCTGTAAGAGAAGCTCGAGTTATGTAATAGGAGGAGGATAAACAAGACATGGTGATGGTGTAATCTTGGCTTCTGCTTGAAGTGGAAATATCTTCAGAATGTAAGGATATTTTTCCAAGTGGGAAAGGATAAGATTTGAGGTACAACATTTTGTAGCTAGCACAAGCTACAAGCTGTCAAGCTTTAAACATAAATGGGTAATCATTAAATGATTTGGAGAATGATTAAACCATTGTAACATTGTGTGAGAGCACTGCAGAAAATTTCATTAACCTCTCATAAAATCAATTTAAAAATAATTAAGATTATATTTGAAAATATATAATTTTAATACATAAAATTAAACTAAACGTTGCTTATAACTGTTACATTCAACTGAGGAAACATACTAATTAAAATATTAATCATTCTGTTCATTTACATTTCAAACAATTAACCATTCACAGCTATTGAGAATAGTTAATTGTGACTCAAAAATCACACCTGAATCCGAACATGGCCTCAACAGGAAAAGGGAATCAAACTGAAAACTGTAGGAAGTGAATTTGTTATTTCATTTTAGATTATCAAAATCTAAAAAGGAAAATGGACGTAGAATAAAGCAAAAGTGAATTACATCATTTACCCAATGTCTCATCATAACTACTACTGGTTTTCATCTGTCTGGTCAATTAAGTATGTGTACTCTAATTCATCATATAGGTAAATTCCTCAGCAATCGCAGTGCTTTTGTCCAATGTGGTCTTTGTGATAGAACAATTCTCCTCAAAGCTGCAACTGCTCCAGCAGCTATAATTGTTGAATGATTTTCACTGTCCATGCTCAGGTTATACAGTATTGCTAACCCTGCTTCCACAGCCCTATCTCTCCCTTCTTCTATCAGCTTCACCAATGGAAATATTCCTCCTCCTGAAGCAACGGCTCGAGTAGAATCTACCACCCCTTCAGAGATTATCCTGTTCAGTTCAACAACTGCAGTTTCCCGTGCTTCCAGAGAGAGAGAGGATTTCATCTGCTCAATAAGTCTTGGAATTGTCTCATAAACAGTTACTTCCATGTTGATTGGATTCTCCAAATCTAGGTTAGGGCCAGCCAGGCAGCTCAACTTAACTAGGCAGGCAGCAACCCAATCTTTGTAGTGAAGAGGGACATTTGACTTGAGGATTGTCCGAAGCAATTTAGTTAAGTTGGTGGAATTTATGGTTTCGCAGAACTGCTTGGAGTCAAGCAATTTTGTCAGTAACCGGGATCCTGCAGAGATTGCAAGACAAGCTTCTTCAACATCAAGGGCATACTTTTCTGGCTGCTGACCTTCAATATCAGATTCTGAATCTGCAGTATGTCCAAAACATGCTTAAATACCAAATATGAAACAACTGGAACAATCAGATACCCATGAAACATTACTCCCTACAATGGCGATATCTCAATTATTTTACAAATTGACATAATTATAATTTCAAAGTAAAAATGGTCTTATAAGGTGTACTTCAATTTAGTTTTGTTGCTCAAGGTTCCCAACAGTAATGCAAGCATCGATTCAATAATTTGTCAATGGAAATAACCCTCATTTGACCATAATCAAGATCATATCACACGAAATTTAACCCTACAAATTTTTTTATAAAATGGCAATGTTTGGGTGAACAGAGCAAGCATGCCAACTTTGTACCATCAGGGAACTATCAGGTTCAACTCTGATGTGGAGGTTTTATGATAAGGGAAAAATTAAGTCTCACAGCAAAAGGAGTGGTCCTATACCTTCCAAAGCCTTTTGTCGGAAAATGGCACCCAAACCAGATTCGATATCCACTGAAGTAATTGTATCCATACTGGGGTCAATAACTGATATGAACTCGAGGATTGAAGCCGCTTTTCTTTGTAGATTTGGATATGAGGTCTTCATAATTCCAATCAGGCAATCAACGAAGGCAGAGTCCAGAACTTCTTTCCTATACAGGTTTTAAGGGATGTGTAGGTGATCAGCACAACTAACACCATGTAGAATTTTTTTATTCAAAACTTAAATACCCAACTACAACAATAAATCACTAGTCAAACACAAAACTTGCATTGGCTCATGCACACAAAATAACACCTTTGCAAAAAATGACATCCAATCAACAGTGTTTTCTCAGAAAGTTCAAATCACTTCTTTGTCTCTAAAGAATGTGCATTGAAGGCCAACATTACAAGAAGATATTGTTTAACAATCGAGCATGAAACTTGCTTGCTCCTCTTCTAGACAAAACCGTCATGCTTCTTACTACCTTCTGCAGGAAACCTGCGATGAAAATAATTAAATTTTGCTCCCTATTTTGTATTCTTATCTGGTGAAGAGTTAGCAATCATTTAGTAACAAATAATAATAACCAGCAGAACAGAATAGGACTATGGAGTGGAAAGATAAGGTAATGGTAATAAGAAAACAGCAGACTGAAAAATGTAAGGCTGCAAAAGGAAAAAAAATGAAAAGAAAGAAAAAGACCTGGAATTGGTTTCTGATAAAGGTAAATTGGACATATTTCCGGTTAATTCTGTAGAAACATCAAGGCTTTTTGCTGCATCCAATCCCTTTTTTGTTCCATTAACCGGTCCATCATAAAACTGGAAAGCATCAACACGCTAGGTAAGCATAAGTTTACAGAATACTAAAAACATGTTATAACTATATGCTGCAAGAAAGGACTAACCAACCTTTGATTTCATTTCTTTACTTGGGTCTAAGATACGACCAAGTATATCCAATGTCTGCATTGCAATGAAAGTTCAAGTTCATGAACAAGAAGTTCAAATCAATGTTCAGGAAGTTCGTATGCAAACAAAAACAACAATGATAGACCTTTTCCATCAAGTTTTCAGAGTTGCCCATGCGCTTTAGAGTATTAACCAAAGGATGTATTACTCCTTCAGCTTCCATAGTCTGGCAAAGACCGTGACTGCATCAAGAAAGTGATGACAAATGTTATGAAGTATGACATGCCAATCACCCAGAATATAATATTTAGATTATAAAAATAAATGTACCTGACAGACAGTCTTTCCAAAGCATGTGTTACGGCCAATCTGACTACATCACTATTATGTTCCAAAAGCTGAACCAAACGCTTAACAGCTCCTGCTTCCTTGAACGAAATCCGCATATGTTCATTAATAGATGCATCCGCAATTGACTCTGCAGCTCTTGATATCACTCTTTCATCTTCGAGTCCAATAATCAAAACTAATCGAGCCACACCATCTATCCATGGCAAAAGTGTTAGCTGCCAATCAGTGGGAAATTCAGATTGAGGTTTCCTTCCATCTTCTGATTCTATAGCCCCAATACGAGCAAGAAAGTGCTGCTTTGCCCGTCCAACCATTGCATTCATCTTGGCTTTCTCAATGTTCACATTCTTGTCACTAATATTTAATCCAAGGAGTAATTCATTGGCACCATATCTGGAAGGCCCTTGTGAACTCCGTTCAATCTCTGTACCATCTGGTAAACTAGGCCATGAATGCAATTCAGGTCTGAAGGACTTATATGCAGCTGCACCAATCAGGGGGGCAGGAACCAGACCTTCCTCAATAATTAGAATTCTATAATATTCATCCTTAGCAAGTTCAATCAATGCATTTCTCGCTTCCTTTCGGATGACTTTGGATCCTTCATCATCAGGTTTTAAGAACTTTGCCTGCAGAAAGTATCCAAGATAACTTGTCTACATTGTTATGATTGATTTGTAAAGCACAGGCATCTCAAGATATCCCATTGAAATCATAATTCTTCTACAACTTTAATAGGTAATTTGTCTACAAGTTCACCCCCACTTATTGTATAGCAGTCAATAAAAGTATTATTGCAGTCTGCAAATGAGGTTACATGGCCCGAAATCAATGGAAATGAGCCCATGCACCGCTCTCCACAAGGTGTCCAAACATACCCCGATGTTACACTCATTCATCAATTGATAGAATTCAATCCAAAATGGAGAACAAGTGTAATAGTTGAACTCCAAATAAGATATGTTTATATTTTAACTCATAATCTTAAAAGAAAAATGACAGAAGTCTACATTAAACTCCCGCATCTCTTAACATGATTGTTACCAGTCAAAAATTGAAAATATCCCTCCCATACAAGACTTCAATTATATCATTCTTTTATTAGATATACTATAAACCCTTAGATATGGCCACCAAGTTTCAAAACAAGGACTACAAACAAACCCCCTTTGACTTTGGTATTATTTCCACAATACCAAAACCAAGTCATACTATTTGATCCAGCCGTTGGTGCTGATTTCAATTATATTATCTTAGACTACTCTTTGGGAAGCTATTGAGAACAACTAAAAAGTCAAAATCATCCTAGCATAATGTGGACATTTGTATTATCTAACCAAACGCTTGTACATTTCATACTCACTCTTAAAACTCCCTTTGTTCGTCTAATTATGAGATGTGGAGGCCTGTGTGAAAGTTGTCAGTCCAATTACAGATGCTGTCTCTCCTATATTGCAAACATAACAGAAGCTTCGTCTAAATCATGCAAGACCAAGAAGCCAGTTGTGGTAATCCATGAACCCCAACCTCAATTCTCCATTTTCCTTTCCTTTTTTATTTATTTAGTTGCTGTAATTTAAATATCACTAAAGGGAAAGTCTACCAAATAGGTTGTTCCATAAGAAAAGTTTATTCTGTTCCTGACATCATCCTTCACTGCTATCCAAAGGAAACATAGTCTTACCAATTTTGGAATAACACCTGCTTCAACCAGTGTGCTGTGATTAGAATGGCTTAATGCCAAATTTGCCAGAACTCCTCCAGCTGCTTCCTTCACTTTAATGTCCTCATCTTCCAGAGACTTAATAAGTAATGGCAAAATATCAGTATTTGCAATCTTCAATCTCAGCTTCTCATCAACAGATAAGTTCCACAAAACACATATACTCTGCTCCTTCACCTGCAGACATAAGTTCAGATATGCTTCAATTTCCAACAACCATGAAATGGAGAGAGAGAGAAATTCCAACAATGAGATACCTCTCCTATACCTCAGAAGTTAAGAAAGGTCGATTCAGCAATCCCATAATCTCTTCTATTGCTCCACTTGCTGCTACAGAGTCTCTGTACACATTAATTGAAGATATTGATCGTAAAAGGCCTGCAGCTGCTTCACATGTAGCACTAGACTCCGACTTAAGAAGGTTAATGGTGAGACTTATGCAGCCACTAAATTGCATGACCGTATCAACACACTTCTTTCCACCTAATGAGTATTTCCATAGGGCCACTATTGCTTGTTCTCTGTCAAGTGGGTCATAGTCCAGACCAAGCATCCGAACGAACAGGGCAACATAACTGTCACCAAAAGTGGAAGAGCTATCGTTTATTTCTTTAATATCCTGAAATCAAAGTGACAAGCTGCATCATCATTTAGCTTGAACAGATAGCACGGAACTAGTAAGAATAGTACCATCAATTAAAACATAAAAACACTGGATATTGCATAAGACCCACAACCTTTGAATAAACCAATGATCCAGGGAAAATAACAGAAAGATCATACCACAAAAGTTTATCATGTTAAAATTATTGGGGATATTGCACAAACGGTTCAGCTTACTAGCAGAGAGAAAAAAGTGAATATGAATTGGGGATTTACCACAATGCAATAACCCATATCAATGTAACAATACTGATAGTATCCACCTGCTTTCGCAGCAGGTGTAATCTGGAATCAGAAAGTACTATAGAACTCAAACTGAAACCAAACAAGTCTATCCAAATTCACAAAATAACAAAAATAAGCACATAGTACTTCAAAATGAACTCAAATCAGAGTCAAAACATTATTTTTAAAACCTTCTTCAAGCATGACTAATTAGAATTCAGTAGGCAACTTTTTTCAATCTTTTTCTACAACTCGTAATGAGGGCTTAATTTTTTTCATAACAGTTTTGTGAGATAGTGTACTCAAAAAAGTGTTTGCCTCAAAATAAGATGAACAACTTCAATTGTCTCTGCTGCACTAAAACATAATCACATTGGAAAAATCTAGAAAATACAAGAGAAACTAACAATTGCCATCTTTCTTTTTAACCGCACAAAATTCCAATCAAAAACCATCCTTCAAACCCAGAAATTCAATTTCCTCAACGCAAAGAATCCATTATCGCTATAAACTGAACTATCAGAAGTAAAGCATTGGCTTAAAAATGCTTCCCTAAAAATCATAGAATCTCCAGCAATCATTATTCCCAAGAAAAAAATATTAAAAAAAAAGTAAATAAACAAATACAAGCAGGAAACAGGCAAAAAAAACGTACAACAGCAGAAGATTGCTGCGTGGTATCATCAGCCGCACCATCGCCATTACTGACAGCCGCAAGTACAGTACGGACAGAACACGATTTGGGCTTGAAGAAAAACAAGCCATGACCAAAGTCAAAGTAATATGAGGAGACAGTTGCCTGCTTTCTTCTTCTGGGTACTATAGCGGCGGCGTTCAAAACCATGTATTGAAGACATGGAAACTTGATGCTACAGTGAATTGTTGGGACTGTTGAAGAAGCCAACATCATTTCGTTGATGAAATGGCGAAAAAATACGGATTTGAAAGAAGAGTTTTATTGGGTTTTAGCGCGGGTGGTTTTTCTGAAAAAATATTAGTGTGATGTTGGGCAGATTTGGTGCCTGCACTACACTGTTTCTGTTTGGTTAACGGGAAAGTACTGGAATTTGAAGATTTTTTTTCCCTTTCCCTTCTGAAATAGAATTTGGATGAACAACTGAATTGCTGAATAATATAGTAATTAATAGGCCACTGGATTCATAGAAGAAAAACTAAATTTTACAAATGGTATGAGAATGATTCTAATTTCTAATATATAGGCATAAATTACTTTATTTATATTAGTTGATTTATGAGCCATTCAAATATAGCCATTGTTATATCATTGGGAAAGGGTTAGCTTGGAAATTTATTTAATTGATAAAAAAAAATTGTTGTAATAAAAGAGATTTAGAATTTTAATCTTGCTCAAAGAAAAGGGTAATGTTCAATCTCCGTCTATGAAAAAACACAAAAGAAAAAGCTATGAATTTTACTTGAACATACACTTACTAAATTATTTGAAGAAAATACATGATTAAGATTCAATACTGCCAATATCTTGAAGGAAATTTGAGCAAATCAATCCATTTTTTTGCCAGAAAATTATAAATCTCTCCAATTTGATTGGATTAAATCAGAGTGTTCAAACTTTCATGAGCTTGATGACACTTCACAGATTGAACCGATCATTTTCAAGGAGCCCATGGTCTATCAAACAATACACTCGCTTATAAATTGATAACAACATCCAGACTTACCCAAAAAGATAAATCCTACATTCAAAAGTGAAGCATTTGTGATTTCCTTTAAATGCTGCTTTGTGAAGATTTACCCAACGTGACACCGGACAACTCTCTTCCGGTGAAGGAATCCGAATCCCATATCAGCTTAATGACTGGGCAGCATAACACACCTTCGTGAAAATTTGATGGCCAGCAGATAAAAATTAAAAAAAGTCAAAAGAGCATATGTAGCGGGAAAATTAGGATGTCAAGGAAATGTTGCGCAAACGATAAAAAATGTGATGTTGAGTGGCACCTTGTTGACATTGAAAACTTCGTATCAATAGATGTTATGGAACTTCTCAGGTGTGGTTTTATCAACTCTCTTCATCTACCAGGATCGTAGACTCGTTGCCAATTCCAAGGTCCATTAAAGATGCCATTTCATCGTCAAGCAACAATGGTAAAGGGGAACCCTATAAATTGAAAGACACAGTTACCAGGCAATATAAAATATCTACCTTGCTAGCAAACTTTAATTTTTAAGTGTGCACTTTCTTGATTGTAGAGTACTCAAGCTATAGAAGAAGTATCCAGGGCAAGCAGGAAAACATGAGTCAGAAGAGCCATCACCTCAAAGGTTTAGCCAAATGAATTCTCACAATCAAGTGAAAAACTATTTAGAATGACCAAGAAAAAAATAGCAGTCACCATTTGCAACATCCTCTTTCCCTAGTCACAATGCTAGCGCATTTGTAACCATTAAGATTCAATCAAGTGATTATCGAGGCAAACCTCTTCCTGAAGAAATAATTTTGGCTTGATAGACTTCAACTTGAAAAAGCTTTCACAAAGAATCTTTAGCTTGCCAACCTAAAATGTTAGAAGTATTTTAAAAGTCTGTCTTAAAAATATACATATAAAAAGCAAGCTAAATATGTAGTTCTAGAAAAAGAGTTGGGAAACTACCGTGGTAGTGGCTGGCAATTTCTTCGTCAATGGGGGCTTCTCACCCATTGATGCACCCACACATTTTAGAGTGAGAGCTGCATATTTATGTACACCATATGAGTGATAATACTAGAAGTCCATAAAAGCAGCAGATAAGAAATTCTAAGATCCATACAAAAAAGTCCTGAAGCCATTTTTTGAGGGCCTGCTGCTCCAAGTGATGGTCTTTCATCCTCAATACCATGGAAATTCTTAAGCTCATTAAACCTGTAATTAAATTCAAGTCCACAATAAGCAGGAATAACATCATTAGCTATTTACAAATGGAGAGAAACTGCCCTCATGTTTTTGAGAGTTTAGTAATTACCGGGGATGCAACTGCTTAATTTCTTCCAGATTGTCATGTAACTTTGACATAACTAAACGGACATACCTGCAAGAAAGATTCTGTATTATAACCAATATTAAATCATCTGCAATGAGCTTTGTGGTCAGATAACATTGATATATATGTTTTCTAGTTCATCAACACTAACATCTATGATTTTGCAGTCATAAATCATGAGAAATACGAGTTCACAAATGGACTGGCACTTAAAAGAGAATATTTACCGAATCTCAGATTCCTTCCTTTCACGAGGGCTTACCTGAAAGGTATATTCAATAAGATTACATATATTTGCAAAGAAGGAAAAGTGGATCACCTGAAAGTTCAAGCATTTACCTCACTTCCATTTAGTATTTCAATCTTTGCTAATCGTGCAATTATTACAAACCTTGGGATACCACCCCTTCCTGGTTCAGATACAGGGTTTTCAGAAAGCCTGACATCCTTCAATGTAATAAAAGAGGAGTAATCAGAACAGAACCCATTCACAGACCTATGAATTTTTGGAATGTAGTCCAGATGCATGATCTACCCTTTGCATGGACATTTTAACTACAAGAACCCAATTATTGATGGGTCTAATAAAAGCAGTAGTATGTTATTTGATGGAAGATTCACAACAATAATGTTACCGTCAACTTAGGAAATGAAGTCAGTAAGTCAACTGAACCCAGATCCTCAATTTTATTACTTCCTGAAGCAAAAATTGAGAAACCAAAAATCAGAAAATAGCCCTAACAAAAAGAAGTAATGAGAAATCATAGGGAGTTTTCGCAAATTACCCAGAAGAAGGCAGTACAAATTATGAAATGGCGTACAGCTTTTCTCATGAGATTCATGCGCGCCGAGCAGATGAATAATTGTATCATTGTTGGGATAAAATATGCGATTCAATGTGTTCTTGTTCAAATAAAGTTGCTCTAAACTGGAAGAAAAACCATTTTATAACAATTGCCACAACTACGGTGAAAAAAATTTATGCTAAAAGTTCCTGATAGAAAAGCAGAAGGTTCTCTCTAACCTTCTTAGCTGGCAAAGCTTTACAATTTCACTCCATTCAGCTATACAGTTATCTTCCAAGTTCAGAAGCCGCAAGGAATCAAATCCTTGAACAATTGATGACGACATTGGCTGCAAACCAGAGAGCAAAATAGAAATGGAGCCACTCAACAGAACAGCCACTAGGATTGAGAAATTAAATTAGGGAAAGGTACCAACAATTGGGTTGGATCATAAAGGCAGAAATGAACAGAAAATAGTAAATCAAAAACATTTATTGTTCCTTTAGAAAAAAAAAGGTATTTCCAGAAACAAAAGTGTTGGCATATTCCAGTATATTTCAAATCATTTGTACCAGTGTTTCCTCCATAGTTATCCTTAAAATCACTGCAACACCATTCTATTTCTACTGATAATTAACCCAACATGTATTGGATACATTATAAACATGACTGTCATTTTCACACTTGAGTTTCTATGGAGATATTGATGAAGTAGTGATGATGGATCTAATTTCTAGAAATAGCTGCTAACTTTAAGCCCACCAGATTCTTCCACTATTTTCTGGGAGTATTTTCAAATCCCATAAAATAATCTACGATATAAGACCACTTCCCTGAAATGTGTCAATCTATCCTCCCTGGCAAGTAAGACCAATTGACCAATAATTCAATTCCTCATCATTTTTCCTACATAACTAAAAAAATGTTCTGGCTTGGATTTCCTCACTCTCCTTGCTAAACATTTTTTCTGGTTTTTTGGTTTCCTTGCCACCTTGACAGGTTGTATTAACTATATAATGGACGCCAAGTGTGAGATCCATGTCGCATGAACTTAACAACAAAATCAGTACTAAAAGTTAAATGAGCAGTGAAAGCCATTAGAGAAAATTTTAAAAAAATATCTCACTTAAAATTTAGGGTTCTGAAGTGTGACCAAAGTAGTATTATAGGTGACACATCTTATTTGTTTTCCAAAGGAATAAAAGCTTTTTGTACTATTTTTTCCACAAATTAATACATATTAGATAGTACTTATAATTTAGCTAATGGTGACTCCAAAAGTAAATGTCTGATATTCAGCAGGATAAACATAAATAGTTCAGCACTCAGGAGCAGCATAAATCCAAGGTAGTACACATAAGTCAGCTCGTAGAAACACAAAATTTTAGAGGAAGGCATCGATGGGCAGCTAATTTGAGAATCTATAGAAAAGGTGATAAGTCTCATATAGCACAGAGCGAGCTATAAATCAGGAATTTTCATCATTTTTTTTCTTTCTATACCCTCACTGCTGTCCAAAAACCACATTCACTCACGATGAAATAAAAAGCTTGGTTCAACAAAGAAGAAACAAAAAATTTTGGCATCCATTCTTCAGATAATCACACAGGATTGGAAGATAATTTGCAGCGAACAAAGCTTACATGAAAGCACAAAAAATTAAATGTAGGCTTATGTACATATAAAAATATATATTGCGAATACAATTGCAGCAACATATTAAGATATTCAATAAGCACTACCGTTATTTCGCTTATGCTATTACTCATAAGATGTAGCTCTTCAATTGCAGGAAAAGAATGCTTCAGGATTTCAACCTGCCATATCAAAAAAGATAGTGCTCCACAAATAAAGTACAAGGAATATCATGAAAAAGCAAAAGGTGGGAAATAGGCAGGGAGATACCATACCTGCATCCAGTTTATACCAATACCATTTAAAACTAAAATGCGGATGCTTTTTAGTTGTGGCAGTCCAGTAACATCCTTTGACATTAAATTGTTAGACAAATTGAGAGCTGCAAGAGCTGGTAACTGCTCACAGATGGTACCAACATCCTGCAAGGAAAGATCATTTCAAACAAGATATACAGGTTATACAGAACAAGCATCATTTACTAATAAAGAGATTTTAGAATGACAGTTATCCTTGAAGCTACACATACACACTATAAAATGTACAAAAAAACACACCTTCCAGTCAAAGAGCAAATTTCCAGTCAAGTCAAGCTCCTTTAGATCTATAACACAAGTATAGGAATTTAAGATCAGCACTCTGTGTAATAGATAACTCAGGCAAACAAAAAACTTTGAATCATTTCTCTTATTAAACAAAAAGAGAAAAAACAAACAGAGAAAGAAATTAGAACAACTTACTTGGCACAATAGTCCCAGTATTGAGTCCAGGAGAGCTAACACCCAAATAAGATAATGATGCACTTGTCAATTGTTCAAATTTACTTAACTTGTCTTGAATTTTGTCTTTGCCCACAAGTTCAACTGATACCCGTTTGTTACTTGCAGAAAGAACATACATTTCATCTACAAAACAAAACCAATTTTAGCCAAAGACTTGCTTTCTGCAACCAGAAAACATAACTAAATCTAGTAAACACTGACCTTCTTCTTCTTTACTAGATTCACTTCTGTATCTGACTTCAAGAGCTTCAGGCAATGAAATACCCGTACTCAAGTTTTGGACCCGAATGAAGGATCCAGATTTCTCAGATCGTGACTGAAAGTATCGGACCCCATTGATGGAGCCATCATGCTTGCCATTTCCATCATCCCAATCGACCCCAACCCATATGCCAGAGTATCCCTGCACTTCCCCAACGTACTTAACTGTACCAATTCTACGTGTATCATTGGCGGTGTGAACTCTTTGTCCAAGTTTGAACTCAGGATTACTGCTGTTCATTTGAACTGAGATAGACATAGGTCTATGAGATTAAGATTTTTTTGTAGTTAAGTTAATAAAATGAAAACTGAAATATCAATGAAAGAATCAAACAGTATAAATCTAATAACTCATAAACAGCTAATGCAGTTTGGTGATGAATATAGTCTTGTTGAAACTTGGTAGTTATCCTATTTGCATACGGGTCAAACATTCTCATATTCAATGTGAGAAATATGTGAGAAAATCCATCTTAGAATATTATATATCTCATGCATTTCTGCTTGCGCAGAAATTCTTAGAATTGTTCATTCACTCTCACAGTGGGAAGGACATTACATTTCCTTAAGATCCCTTACTATCACTATCACAAGAATGAGAAATTAAAGCAAATGTGTAGCCAAAAAAATGAACTAGAAAGCCAAATATGCTTACACTCACAAATGATGAATGGGAATATCAACTGCTTCTGAGGTTGGTTTAAACAACAACGAGTGGTAATTTTGGATTGTTTTAGATTTTCGAGAACAAAATAACTTTGATGTGTAATTTTGCAGAAAATGATGGTTTAATTCCTGGAAATGTTGTCTGGGAAATGAGTCATGGGAATTGACATTCCTGAAGTGAAGGAAGAAACTAACGCATTCTAGAGAGAATTTCCAACGTTTTGAATCCCAGCAAATAGAAGAACTTCGAATTTTTGAAAAAAGAATTATATTCCATTCTACTGTACTGAGCTATATTTCTCCCAGGCATTTTATCAAACACCTTGAATGCGGACCAGATGTAAAAATAAACTATAGCAGTGATCGAACACGATCAAAATCAATAATCCACGCAAAATATTTCTGATTCAAATCAATAATTCATACTAGTAGCACGCAAAAATTAAAAAGACCACAGCATACATTTGAAGAGCATAAAGCATAGATAAATAATTACCTAAGAGGATTTGATTTATGCAACAGATTCAGCAATCCTCACCTGATTCTTCAAAATACAAGAAAAAAACATTTCGCTTCTGTCCCGTAGTAGAAAAAACCCATCGAACCCAAACACGACACCGTTTTAGACAATTTGCCGCCTGTCTGCATGGCTTTGGCCATTTCTAATTATATCCAATTTATAAATTTCATTTTTTTAATCTAAATTATTCGAATAAAAATATAATAATAAAATTTAAACTATAATAATTTTATCTATTATTTATGCATAATAATATTTATTATATGTTTAATTTTTTATGAGAAAGGTTAAATATGTAATTAAATATGAGAAAGGATAAAAATATTATTACCTTCTTGACCTCTGGGTAAATAATAAATTTTTTATTTTTAATTGATAAGAGTGAAAAGTAGGTGTATTACATTATGGCATGAGGCTATTAGAACATTGGCCCACAACATAAGGTAACCTCCTCCTTCTTCTTCTTTTTATTTTTTTCACCATTATTTTCAGCTTGAAATTCTCTCTCTCTCTCTCTCTAAGTCATGAGTTTCACAGATCTTATTGTTCATATCAGACACTTGCAAGCATTACCCAGAAAACAATTGATTCCACTGATGTGAAGTAGTCAATGTTGGCAATCCAAATTGGTGCAATGCTTTAGCTATCGTTAGAACATTATTGCACGTAGTTTCTACGTTCTTTTTGCTTCAAATTCCATATCACATCTTGATGTACGCTCAAACGGGAGTTTTCGTTTTTGCTTTTGGGTTTGAATCTGTTTGAGCAGCCAGCAGTAGCAGTTACTGGAGAAAACAATTATGAGATAGATTTGACAACATCTATAATAAAACTGGAAATCATTGTCCTCTGGTACTTTCTCATAATGTCAGTAAGAACCATTTTTTTTCATATGCATACATATATATCCATTTATTTTATTTTTTTTCATTTGATATCGTATTTCATATGACAGCCCCCCATCGTAATGAACTTGCTTTTCGGGTGAGATGGTATAAAAGAAAGCTATTGGAGATGTACGTGCAATTCATATTAACCATTTTTCATACAAATATACAGTCATATTGCCATGGGCACCGTTTCTCAACTTCAGCAGGAAACGTCCCAGGGATCCGTCGTGGAAGTATCCCGTGATGCTCCAGCAGACCCTTCAAAAGTCAGAATTCGTATTTGAAGTTTCCTTGGGCCAAGCCTGAAGATTACGAAGGTTTCTAAGTGAATGTCAAAAATGTGCACGTGCACATTACAAACATCGTTACTATTGTTGGCATTATCATACCTAAACCATGCTAATTAATTGACTTCATTTATTGTAATACACTTTAAAGTTCAAGAAAATGTAGGTGCTACCCGAAATTATAGTTATTAACTGAATAATTTGACAATTTAAAGGTTGAGAAAATATTTGGAAATTGTACATGAAAAATATTTTCTCAAGCCATTCTAAAAGTTTCCGCCATTTCATTAAATCTTCTTAATCATTCAAATTGATTAGAATCTCAATCTACAAGTAAAATGATAATAGGAAAAATAATAAATCACCACATAAAGCCATCTTTTTTAACACACCATTATCATGTAAAATGGAACCAATAAAAATATTCCTCACTCTTATTTTCTTCGGGGTATGGCAGGATTTGTCGAGAAACTTGAAAGGCCTGTGTTCTGATAGGATATAAAGTCACCCTATCACGTCCTCAAAAAATAGGAAAAAAAAACTGTGTAAATTGAAAGATATTCCCTGTTACTTTCCTGGTCAGCAGCAGAAAGTTCAGAACGAAGAGAAGCTAGTATTGCTAAGGAACAAATCGATGCTTTGCATCAATAGCTGCCAATAATATATAGAACATCGCGGCGAACCTAAAAAGATGGTTGGGAGCTGAAGAATACAGAAATTTTATTCCAGTCCAGGGACTCCACGTTGGGGGACATGACAGCAGCACCCACGGCTAATGCAATAACAAGAAAGCCCACACTTTTCAGGCAACCATGGCCACGCGAGAGCTTGCCTAGTAAAAGCTTACAATTCTTATCTGCATTCCAGAGGAGTGCTTGACAAGCACCATCTGCTCCATCAGCAATTGCATTCTCATTCTGCAAGTGGACCAATTAAAAATTACAGCACCTATTCAGATAAGCAGAATAACCACTTCGAGACAATCATTGAAATTTCAAATACAAGGGGATACCTTGTCCCTAAAACTCTTGAGAGTTGTTCTCAGAGGATCAAGAGGTGACAGTTTTGCACATTGCTCCTTCCATTCCTGGGAAAGCTTTTTCAGAACTTTGACACTAGCTTCTAGATTGTCCAGATAAATCTTATCCTGTTCACATCAGGGTTATGTCTGATGAGAAGACTTTATATTCCACATGGCAGAACCATGAAGCAAAATGAAGAAAACCATCACTGGAAGTGCGACAAGAAGACTAAGCAAATTCTATATGGCTCTGCCATGAATAAAAACATCTTGTACTGACACAAAAGTGTTTTGAAAAACAATTAGAGTAGCTTACCCACTGCTTGTAGCAATCAGCACTTTGGGTCAAACACCAGATGAAAATGCCAGTTGCTTCATTGGATAATTCAGGATTGCCTGTAAAAACAGTTTTATCTCAATCTCAACTTGAAACCCTATCATTTTCTAAAATTTTCTTAAAAATAGCAAAGACGAAAAGCCAATTAAGCTCTATACCTTCTCCTGCAAATTTGACAGCAAAACTCAGAATCTGATGTGAAACTTGTTTCATTGCTTTGCTTCCAGGGACACCAGTAAGAGCCACGTCTTTTAAAGTAGGATAAATGGCCTCAAACCTTTCCGTAGCCTACATGAATCATCATACTCAAACAAAAGTAAGAGCACCAAATAACAAATATCATAACCAAAATAGAAAATCCCTTGCCAGTACTGACCTTTAGTCTGGCTGAAGATGGAGGGAACGTGAGTCTCAACAGCATCTCAAGGGCAGAATGTGGCACCAGACGCTCCCCCTTCCTAACAGCACCATTCACTAAAATTGTTCGTGCCTTTGGAGTAGATAAGATTCTACAATCAAAAAACATGTCACCCAACTAGAAAAATGGAAGCAAGAAAAAAAATGGTAGAAATTTACAGCTTTCATACCTCTCCACCAGCTGCAAAATTATATCCCTGGACTGTGGATTGCACTTTTTGCCACTGAGGACAGGCAAAAGATTGTGTGTCCATGAGTACAACCCCACGGCCAGCTCCGCTTGAGAGGCCTATACAAGAAACTTTGGTAACTGACATAAGAAGCACATTCAAGGGAGAAAAAATAACAACTGCCAACCTTTGTCTTTCAGATAGATTCCCAAGTTGTGCTCAATTATTTTCCACTCACCTGAGCAATCATCCACACAATTACTGGAAGCTTATCTTGTCCCTGATACTTTAGATTCTCCCTCACTGTCGGCAAAACACTGATTAAGACATCAGGTTTCCGTCGCAATACCATTGCTAAAACCACAAAAATGGCAACCTGCCATTTAAATAAAAATGTCAACGTGATATGGAAGCATTGTAGCACTTATGAAGCTGCAGTAGAAAAACTCCAATGCTAAAGTGCAAGCAAGATATATAACAGACTCCTCTTTCCAAAGCAATTATTTGCACATACCAGCTGAATCAAATCTTATATAATATCAAACAATGCTATAAAACCCAAGAACAGGCTCAGCCTAAAGCGAAGTGAGTCAATTCAAAGATCGCTAAGCTAACTTGGGTTTATTCATAAGACACCTTATGGTGACTTGGCAATGTAAAGATAGAGAAAGGAAGAGCAAGTTAAGAAATCAAATCCATGCAATAAATGTCTCAAATTTGATGGTTCACCTTAAACAAATAAATCCAAAATGACTTCTACATAAAGAGAGAAACAGATAACTCAGCAATTCAAATGAATTCCTTTCTTGATTGCAAATCAAGCAAGACAAGTCCTGAGATAAATCATACATTAAATTTTCCATAAACCACTCATGATCATCTGACTCCTTGACCCTCATCAAATAAAAAAGCTGAACTGAAAGTTGATTGCAATGTCAACTAAGATCATTCAAAATGATATTTAATATTGCTAAATTTACCCGCATCTGTAAAAGACAAACCAAAACAATCAAGCCCACTTCTTACCTACATTTAAAAGACAAGGCTTGAACACACAGGCTGTTGAAAACACTACCAATTAGAAAAGAGTGATCTAAACTCAACTACATCATAAAAATCAAATTCATTCATTGATTAGCCTAAGTGCAAACTACAAGAAATGCAAGAATGAAGCTTAAATTCAAAGCTTCACAACATCAATGAAAGATCTACTAAACAAGGGGATGATCACTGATTATCAATAATAGACCAAATTTTATACTGCTCAATTTTATCACTTATCAGCAGAGGATGACAATTCTGCATTGGCTACATTGCAAATGAAAGATTTAATTTGGCAAATCACTACCATGTTTGGTCCACTTAATCCCGTATTCATGATGAGTAATATTACAACTCTTTTTATGGAGTAATACTTTACAACTTATTTAATCCTTCAGTCTACCCTAGGTGGACCAATATTCCAGCCTGTCGGACCCCATCCAAATACAAACAAGTCCCAATATTTCTCACATTCCCAATTGACTAGGCATGATTAAGATTATATATGAAAAAAAAACAAAAATGAGAGCATTGTTAGCAGCAAATTACCTGAGATTTTGATGATGCTTGTTGCACTACCTTTTTAGAGCCCTTTACACTAGCGTGATGGGCTTCCAGGTCAGCAATAATGCTGTCCAAGGACCAAAATACAAACGATTGAAGTGCTTCAGCGGAGCGTTGGTTGATCCAATCAACTGAAGTCTTATAAACACCATCCGAAATGTGAGAAAGAGGTATCTGTCATAGAATATATAATAACTTTAAAGAAATGATATTAATCATAATAACAACCTAGAAAGATTCGAGAAATCCAAGAGATCCAAGAACCTCCTGGATTTATCAGATGAATGCTACCACACATTCGAAAAATGAGAAACACATTTACAGGAAATAAAAATTGTAATCAAAGACACAATGTAGTTTGAATTGTTGGAATAAATGAAGCTCAAAATAAAAACACTGCTAAGTTAATCATAGTTCACATAAATGACAGAAGCACTCCTGTCATCCTATTAAAAGTCACATCGGACACTGAAACATGAAATTCAGAACAGATTCTTGAATTGAGAAGGGACAAAAGAAATATTTTTTTCTAAAAACAAAAAAAAAGAGTGCACGCGATTAGCATAACTCAATCCTATTATATACTGACTTTATGATCTGATTCTCACACAATAATTAAAGGATTACACCGAATCAAATCTCATCCTAATGTAGGCTTGATAAATCAGCAAGTGACATAGAAACGAAACAACTTTGAAAAACTTACATCAGCCATTTTAGCTACAGAGCTTTCTCTAAAAAGCTTCATCCACGGAAACTGGGACGCATTCACCCCCGAAAATGCTCTCCCAAAATAATCAGCGAATCTCATCAATTGTATATCTTGTTGGTCCCCATAAGTACCCTAGTCAATTCAATAAAGAAATAAGAATCATCAACCAAATCACAAACAAACCGCTTAATTTACACATACTTATTGATTAACTTATTCACTTCCAATAAAATGATGAATTTCAAATTTGATAATCAAATTAGTATCTTCATTTTACATAAAAATAGTGTTCGTCGTTAATTCATTAGTTAATCTATTACTGTTCGCACTTACAGAAATATCAACAAGAAAAGCGGAGAGATCAGCCGCGTCGATCTTGTCGGCAGCTACAGTAACACTAATCTTCGGCTTCTTCGGCTTCTTCTGTTTCGGCTTCTTCGTGTCCTCCGCCTTTCCATTCTCCGTCCCCGCGCCTTCCGCATCGCTGTCCTCCTCAGACTCGTCATCAGATCGGTGCTTCGATCTCACCGGCGCGTTAACATTTGCCGACACAGCCGCAGCAGCCTGCTGAGCTCCGACAATTCGACGACGTCTTTCCTCGGCTTGCTGTTCGATATTACGGAAA
Organism: Xylocarpus granatum; assembly: GCA_019650275.1. Classification (NCBI taxonomy): domain Eukaryota; kingdom Viridiplantae; phylum Streptophyta; class Magnoliopsida; order Sapindales; family Meliaceae; genus Xylocarpus; species Xylocarpus granatum. The sequence continues at coordinate 174,162 of BNST01000394.1, read as the reverse complement.
ACGTGGTCCTTCTCGCCGTTAGCGCGAGCGTTGTTCGCAGTGGCAGGATCAGCGCCAGGTTTGGTCTTCCTCTGGCGCTTGGCGTACGTTACCTTTTGCCAGCCGTGATCGCTGTGTGTGGTGGTGGCGTTGTTGATTTCAGAGGATTCGTTAACATTTGAATCGACGAGCACTGGCTCCATGGCTTCGCTGGTTAACGACGTCGTCGGTTTCAGGTATTTTCTTTTGTTTTAAATTCCTTTCTCCACTCTAGCTTTTCGATGGGCAAGAAGTCCAGACAAAGCGGAAAACCAGCGGAACAAAGTAGTTGGAAGAGACTATTTAACGAAGTTGACTTCGTACATTTGCCCTTTGTTGAGTACAAAATTACAGGATTGCCACATATTTTTCGTACTAATTAATTTTTTTGGTGATTTAAATAAAAAAATCTAATATATTAGCAATACCAACGGGGAAGATAATAAGAATAAATCATGGTGGTGGATCAGACTTATTTTTAGTTGTAGTTGACATCTTGGTAATTACCTTATCAAACCATAAAATATAGATTTATAATAGTTTATAAAATTTTTAAAAATATTTATTATTAATTAATTCTTATTAATAATTTTAATAATTAATAAATATTACAATTATATATTTTTTTAAAAAACTAATATATGATATGTCCATTGTTATGTAAGACCGACAAAAGGATGAAATTGGGAAAAAAAATGTAGGAAGATTTTGAGGCGGCGGCCGGATAGTTACGAACGAAATTGGAGTCAAGTAAATCCTTCCATGACTGGTAGTCGGCGTCTATTCTTTACTCAAGGGATTTATCAAATTCTTAGTGTAAATTTTATTTTAAAATAATTTTATAAAAAATTATACTTATTTTTTATTTAATTATAATATAAATATAATTTTAATTTTTTTTTATAAGCAAAATTTTATTTTATTTTTATTTTTTAATTTATTTATATTAGATATTAATTTATATTTAATATTTAATTAATTTTAAAAAAATATTATTAATATATTATTTTATTATTTAAAATATTTTAATATAATAAAATTAACTTTTTAATATATATATATGTAATGAATTTTTAATAAAATTATATTTTATTTATTTTAAAAAATTATTGAATAATTTATGAGTAAAATTATTTAATTTGTATAAAAATAAATAAATATATGTTTTAAATTAGTTAATATACAATAAAAGAATAATAAATAATTTTTTAATAAAATTTATCATTTTTATGTGTTAAGATTGGAAGTCAAGATAATCAACGGCTAGTACTGGACCCGCGTATGTGGCCCAGGTCAGATCACATTCGCTGAGATTCACTAATGACGTCCCAGCAGATATTTGGAATCAGAGATCCATTGAAAGCCATACTCCCTGCAGTATCAATCCGACAATCACGCGAAGAGAGTTAAATATTTTAACGATTAATTAAAATATTTAAAAATAAAAAATTAATTATAAAAATAGTCATAATTATATAAAAATTAAATTTAATAATATTTTTTACACAATTTTTTTTATATAATTCATATACTATTGAATTGATCATATTTAAATAGTTAAAATTATAAAATTTATATATATTAAATTTAATTTTTTTATTTTTATAAATAAATATATTAATTTAATAATTAAAAAATTATGTATGATTAAAAAATTTTTAATTTTTTTTTAATAATTTTAATTAATTAACTAAATTAGATTAATTTAATTTAAAAATTAAACACAATACAAGACATGAATCAACTTATATTTCTACATTGTACAAATAAGGTACCATGTCACGCATTTGCCATATTAGGTGTCACAGACTTATTCTCCCACCGCCCACGCACCGCTTTTCAAATGAGTTGCTACTAATTTGGACCTACCTTAATCTCATTAAAAAGACAGCTCTAACTCTAAATTAATTTTGCGTCAGAGATGGCCAAATTCTTCTTCATTTTGTGCACATGGAATTAGAGCTGCACTCTGTGTTGTACCTCAACTAACAGACTTAGAATTAGAGATATGACAATGGACAACTAGCGTAAGGTTCATGTTCTTATAAGCTCGCATTGAAATCGGATCCGTTAATGCTCAGCCACTAGAAGTCCAATTGATAATGTACAATGTGAAACCGGTATTCAACTTACCTTTTATCATGAATTTCCGATTTTACTCTCCGCAGTGATTTCTATTACCCTAAACCCTCAGCCGGGCCTTCCTGATACGTTCCACTTGGCTTTCTGCAACAGACACAGCTCTACTTTCTTCTCGATAGAAATCCGAGAGTTTCTGCATAGCTTTTCTTCCCCAGTTTTATTCAGGATTCCGTCTCTCAAGTTATTCGCAGCTCGGCAATTCTCAACGCAAAGAGTGAAAGGTACTGCAATTTGCAATTTCAACTAGATAACTAATTTTTGTATGTCGTGATTTTGTATGTTCTATCAATACTTGAAACTTTCCGCACCTTGCATTATAATTGAATAAAGAAAATAGGATACGTGCAGGCAGCAGGAGGAAAACGCATAAGTTCAGCAATTTTTTTTTAAAAACCTTCAGGTACTCTATGCACTCAACGGACAATTTAATGTCTGAATTGACAAATAGTGCTCTGTAATTTTTCTTTCCCGTGGAGCTGAATCCATGATAATTGGTAAAACATTAACGATAAGTGTGAATTATGATACATAAATTGTTACATTGGTTACTAAGTTCGAGCCTGGAGTGTTTGTTTATTTTATAAAATTAAGTAATATAAATGGTTTTAGGATCTGTGAATAACTTGAAATGTTTATTGCATGTGGACTCGATAAGTGTGTTTCCAAGAAATGTTTCAGGTGCATTTGCAAGAAAATAACTATAAACACTTTTTACAATAGCACTTCTAAGTATATAGAGTATGGAAATTCCATTTGAAATATTTAAAAGCTATTTGGATTGAAAAGAGGAAAGAAAACAAATTTTGGTGATAAATACCATTAAGGGTATGCATTAAACAGACATAGTCAATCCACCGTATTGCTAAACACTCTTGTCTATATCCTACCTACTCCAACCTTTATAGTCATGAGTCAACTAGGTGCGCTGAATCAGGCTAGACTGGGCTATTTCTTCATCTGTCGTTTGTCTATATGCTTTTTTCAAAAAAAAATTGTGAGAGAAGAGAACATCTCAGTAATCTGAATTTTGAAGAATACCATAGAGAAATCAAGGGAATGGGAATCATCTTTAGATCCACACTATATATTGGTTGATTTTCTTCTGCAATTATGTATTGTTCTTTTTTCTTTTTATTCTTGCGTAAAAGTAGAATTATCAGGTTCATTAACTTGGGCTCATCATTGTCAACCTTATTACCATTATTATTATTTGTTTTAATATTATACATAAATATGACATCCTAATACCAATCATGCTGATGAAATGGAGCGCCGGTGTTTGGTATAAGGTGCATGTGAAATTTTAGAATCTGTATATTTTAGTAAATTGTATTGGTAAAAGTTTGACTGTTATGGATAATTACGCCTGAATTTTCATGTTGCATCAATTTTTCTTAGAATTACTTGCTCACCTTACTTTAAAGTTGATTGGAAGGATATGTATATTATTATTGTGTCGATTTTTATGTTCAACTTAACTACGATTTGTTTGTTACCTTTGTGAATCGTAAACCATGTTAAGTGAAATGACTCATTTTCATTAATTAGGCTCAAATTTGTATCTGTCTTATACTTAGTATATCGGATTTCAAAATTAACTTAATATTTTCCTTCAGTTTTGAAATGACAGTCGTTAGTGAGAATCGAGCACCAGGTGACTGAAGCTGTTTCATAAATCAAATCCAGGTTCCAGTCCACTCTCTTCAAATGTATTTTAAGATCTTTTTGATTATTACAAGCTACTAGTATGAATTGGGATAATTTCATTTAAACTCAGGAGTTTGTTAAGCAATTTTTTAGGTTCTTGGATAATCTGAATTGAATTTTTCTCTACAAACTATTATAGTTTGTGATGCGTCGTAATAGCCTCGTCTCACTAATGCTCAGACCAATATGTTGCAAAGAAAGTCCCAGGATGCCATCAGACCCATACATCTTACTTTTTTGGAGTCACTTTTTGCCTTTTGCTAAATCAAACTTTGAATCAGGGTTGTTTTGCATGTGTTGCTGATTTTGGTGAGGGGTTTGATTTTGTTTGATCACTGCTTTAGTTTATTTTTATCTCTAGTCTGTATTCAAGATGTTTGATAAATACCTGGGAGAAATATAGCTTGGTGCAATGTAATGATTCCTGGTTTGGGGAATAATTCTTGTTTCAAAAATTCAATTTCCATTAAAGTTCTTCTATTTCCTCAGATTCAAAATGTTGGAAATTCTCTTTAGAATGCATTAATTCTTTGTTCGCTACAGCAACGTCAATTCGCATGACTCATTTCCTATACTACATTTCCGGGAATTAAACCATCATTTTCTGCAAGACTGCACATCAAAGTCGTTGTTTTCTCAAAAATCTCAAACAATGCAAAATTACCACTCGTTACTATTTAAACCAGACCTTCTAAAATTGTCTTCATAACACGTTGAATGCCATATAATGCCTGTGCATTATTTTGAAAGTTTATATGTTCTCCCTTGTATTTTTGCGCAAATAATTGTTTAATGCTTATTGTTATACTTACGAAAGAGTGTCCATTTTCTCAATTTGATTTTTCTTTTTTTGTTGAAGTTTTTCTAGTCTATAACTGATCCTTCATGATAAGAGGAGACATTTCACGTAATCTGTGAATTATTGTGATAAAAACTCAGGCAGTTCCTTTCACATAGGGATGTAGTGGTTTTGAAATGTGATGCTACTGGTGTTTGCTTTACTTTATGAACAAAATAAAAAATTGTAAAATTTAGTTTTCTATGTCTAGCCAGCCTTCTTTCACTTTAATGATATTTAGATCTAGCATAAATTTCTGGTTTCCGTAGAGTGACATAGCAAAATGCCTTGAAGGCCAACGAGGCGTCGCCATTTGCTGGATCATCAACCATTAACTTTTTCTCCTTTTGCTCGCTCACTCGCTCAAATTGCTTCTATTCGCATGGATAGGTGTCAAAAACTTAAATCTGAAGACAAGAAAGGAACTCCACTTAACTCCGGGGGTATTATCATCGAACTAATCTCATCTTTCTTAAATTGAAAAGTAATTCGCTCTTTTCTGTCGTTGAATAACCCACTGATTTGAACTCTTTCTAGCTAATGGAATTTCTAATCACACTCAGGAAGCGAAGAGTGATCAGACTGAGTCTTCAGAAGAAGGGTTTGAAGTAAGCAACTTATGTTTTTCCTTTTTTCATGACCGCATTTATTGCTAAAGTGATAACTATTGATTTTGGTCCTATTTCATGTTGTTTTTGGCTGTAACTTATATGTGCTACTCTGTTTCATTCAAGGGAGTTGTCCAAGTGGATTTTGTTTACTTTGATCCAAAACTGGATGACTTCCATGTAGTGAAGATCCTACTACAGACATACCTTGATGACATGCAATGGGATTTGAGCGGCTTTGTAGACTTGATAATGGCACAGACTACTGTAGGCACTGTCATCAAAGTAGAGGATGATGATGATAATACACCTTTCTCCATTGTGACTGCTCTAAATTTGGGGAGATATAAGGCAAGTAACTTTCACTCTTTTCAATACTCCGTTTTCTATAGCCAAATCAAATTCATAATTTTATGCGATCTTTATTGAGATATGGGTTGCTAAGCGTGCCATGGGCATTTAATGTCAATATTTTTTGTAATTGAGCAACATAATGCAGGGAAGCTCGCTCTAATTTAGTTGATCTTCCTTTTAATGCCATCAAGTTGCAGGCTTGACAAGGTAGTTACATATTCTGGTGGTGCAACCCTCTCTGGTGGGAATATGTGATGTGCCACGTAACCTGTAACCAGTGGGTAATTGCAATAGTTGTAGTGAGCTAGCCTTCATATATGTTATCATTTGTACTGGCTAACAAGCCACAAGTTTCTTTCTTATCAGGATCATAAATGTTTCACAGAGCTCAGGGAGTTTCTCCTTAAAGCATGCCAGGAGGAGGATATGATAAATGACTTGAGATTACTTACGGGGGAGCAAGCACATGATGTGGGTCTATTGGTTTCCCAGTGCGTGGTGAATCTTCCTCCTCAGCTTTTGCCAGCTCTTTACAATGCTCTCTTTGATGATGTCTCCTGGGCTACAGAAGATGAGGTTAGATGATTATTACAGCTAGGATGTTGAGCTTGCATGATATTTCTCATCTTGCTGGAAATGTACTTCTCTACTGAACCTACATTTTCTTGCTTTGCTTTTTGAAGCCAACAGAGGAGCTCCAGAGTTCCTTCCACTTCAAGTTTTATCTACTAGTCAGTAAAATTTACAAGGTTTATCCGTCTTAGCATCTATACACATATAGGTGCGAAAGAGTAGGACATGAGACAAAAAAGTGAAGATGAAATTTTTCACAATAGGCACGTGGTCCTTTACTTTTCCTATGTGCACCCAACAGGTTGAAGCCCATGAGGCAAGTATTATTGCTGTCAGCTTCTTGTGATTTGTTTATATTGGAATTTGCTAAATTTCATTTAAAACCATTAGTGATGATTGGTGCAAGTTATGATTGAATCTTTTTCTCAAGCTATCTACTTATTGTCTTACAAGACTCTGTGCCTATTTGAAAATCTTGGAGATATTTTGAAATCTCTGCATATTTCTCATTGTTCTGGGGTGGGAGTGTTTGTAAAACTAAGCATGCTATATTTCTCATTTTTCCTTGTCTGGATTCATAGTTAAATATGGGCCATTTTTCCTCTTGCCTTTCTTTATTCTTCTTATTCATGATATCTCTGCTCGGTAAGTTGCAAACCATCTATAGTCTTACACAAGATAGTGGAGAACCCAACTATTATTCTTGCCTTTCTTGCTCAAAATGAACTATAATATATTCGGCTGCTCATAAAAAGCCCTTCTGGCATGATCTTGATATTTAAGCATCCCATCCTGGGGCCGCAACTTCTTATCCTAATGTCTGTTATTCACTGTTATCTAAATGTTGTAGATATATGACGTGAACACTACCGTCTGTCCTGATTCCATTATACTCTTGTCTCTGTTCACTACACATTCCCCTAACTTAGTTATAACACAGCAGAATGTCCTGATCTGTTGTTTGTATCCTTATGGTTGATGAATTCTGTAACATGACATCATAATGTAGGGTTTCATTAATTTTGCAGCTAAGAAATTGTCTGTTAACAGGGTTAGTCATGGCTGCAGAGGCAGCCAAAATTCCTACATTCAGACAGCAGTTGCAATCTTTAGTTGTTGGATCTTGAGACCTAAAGGTGCAACATTTCTTTCATTTAATAGCTTTAATTTTTAATCCTTGTAAAGCTTCTGCAATAGCTGTCAAACTCAGTGACCTTGTTTCATTTTGATTTGCAGGTATGTAAAATTTGGTGAGGTTATTTATGGGCGCCTGTGTGACTGGCAAGTGACTTCTAATTTCTTCCATTTTGTAAACCAATAGGTAACTATCAAATATGAGACAACTTATCTGGTTCAATAGGCAAACCAATTTTGTAAACTGCAGCAACTGTGATCCTGCTTTATGAGAATTCACAGGAACATTTATATTGTATTAAGCAGGATCACATCTGTTGCTCTGCCTTAAAACTTTTCATACGCATCCCCTTTGTTTTGGCCTTTTGATCACAAGTTTGCCATGAATTAACCTGTATTTTTTTTAAAATTTTTGATAACAAAATTTTTGAGAATCTTTTTATAATGTAGTTAGGAAAGTTCTTGAGCTATAACATCCAAACAATTATTCGATAAAATGTTTCCTTAATTCCTCACACACACACACACACATACACACTCATTGTGTATTCATCTAAACAATTCATAATATAGATACATTTTTGTTAAGCCCGGGTATGAAAGACTCTCAAGACTCTATATGAAGCTGGGAAGTTATGGATAAAACTAAATTCTGATTTTTTTTCATGTGCTTTTGTGATAGACGTGTTGTTAACCCTGCTTTGAACTTTATAGATAAGCCAAGGTTCCATAAATATTCAGTACCCAGTACCAAAATGATGACCTATGTTCGCGTGAAGCTGCTGCAGATGCAATGACTGCTTTAACTTTATGTTGTCTTGCCAAAAAGAGTGACAAAGTCCTCAATAAATTTAATTATGCGCCTTTCCTGTCTGTTGTCAGGATGAAGTATTTACATGGCTCACGTGAAAAGAAATTTTTCTTTTTTCTTAAAAAAAAATAAATTATCATTTATTTCTCTGTACCTGGATTGTTTCATTTAGCACGTGAAAATAGTCTCTTTTGGATTACTCTTACTCTGACCCTTATCTTCATTATCCATACTTGGCAAAGCCAGGAGTCTTTTATCACGTGCACACACGTGGGGTCGATTGCTTTAAAGACATTTTATATTGATTGGGCTTGTAATGTGCCAAAAACTATAATAATAAAAACAAATAAATAGAGGCAAAAGTCAGGAAGATGCCATGGACAGGGAGGATTGATTCTTTTAAGGCACTAGGAATATTCAGCGATTCATGAATGTCAAAATTTTTTTATAAAAATGTTGAAAATTAGGAAATAAAAAATGGAACGGCCACGTGTTATGAGCACGTGTAGGGGACCGTCATGGTTTCATTCTTTTAGCTTTCGATGCGAAGGGGTAAAAATTTTAATGTTTATGTGGTTTTACTACAAATCTCGAATTTTAGGGATGCCCTTAAACTTTCAGTTAATTGCATAATGTTAGGGTTTGATTTGAGTATTTCATGCCGTTGTTTACAGGGTTAATAAATGAAAAAAATCTAACAAATTCATCATAAAATATTTATCAATTACCAACTCACTTTTATTTAATAGATAATTATTTTATTTTTTAATAATTATAAATTAAAAATTATATCACATTTGTATCAATATAATTTTATTCTATTCGACTACCAATGTTATTAAGAAAAAATATATATAATACAATTTATTAACAAAATAGATCATCACTTTTTAATATATAAATTAAATAAAATTTATTAATATAATCTAAAATTGACCAATTTAAACTACATTGATTGACTTCGTGGATTGAATTAGAAAAAGAATATTTTAATATAAAAATAATTATTACGTATTAATTATAAATAAAAATAATTAAAAATTTTATATAATTAAGTATAATTAATTAATAAATATTTTATCGTTAAATAATTTCACCATCTCAATGTATTAGAGTTGAGAAAAACGTCTTATCAAAACTTTTTATACACTTTTTCGAGTAAATGATATAAAATACTATGTTACACCACGTGTAAGGATTGCATCTGTGCGTCTGCGTTCCCTGCAATATCACCGACAAATGGATAACAGTCAACTGGTACACGCTCTGGATCGTTTTAGGTCAGCTCGATCTACGCATCACACGTGTAGTGAAGGTGTTAAACATGGCAAAAGTGCGTGTGTGGGGGTCAAACATGATCGATCTCTCCTTAGGGGTCGTGACAAATTTGCAGTTGAGTGTCGAGTAAGCCTAGTACGTCGTCGTATAATCTTTCTAATTTTTCAACCACAATTTTAAATATATCTAATTTTTATTAATAATAACTATTCAACTACAAATTAATTAATTAATTTTATTATTTTATTTGATAATAATTATTTTTAATTTAATACATTTTAATAATTGATATCTTCTGTTTAATTCAATCTAATTTTAATTTAAAAATTAAATATTACAGTTTATAAATTTTAATTAATAAAATTATATAATTAATAAAAATAAAAATATTTAATTAATATAATAAAATTTTATTAATTTTTTAAAAATTTTATTAATTAAATAATGCTAAAATAAAGTTAAAACTGTTGTATATGAAACTTTCGCCGTCGAACAATGGATCCAAAGATGACTCGTCAAACAAGTAGGTCCCATGAACATCAACGAGGAAGGACCACACTGTTTAAGCAAGAGGGTCGTATATCGCGTGAGGCACACGCTTTTGTCATCGCGTAATTGACGTAGCTTCTGGCGCCATTCTTTCCTCGCTTTCATCAGTTACTTCATCTCGCAAATGCCAGGCTGTCCTTGTGCAATCCGGGATAGAATAATCATGCCTAGGACGTTAACCTAAATTATACAGGGAGATCGTCTAATTACATGGAAAAAAAAACATATATATATATATATATATAGTCAAGAGTGGGCCCACGACGGGAAACGGGATCTCACAGGTGTAATGATCACGTGGTGGAGGGCTCTGTGTTGCGATACTTCCTTAGTGAATGCAGTAGTAGTACAGCTCGCTAATGCTAAACTTACTCGGCTACACGGAAATGGGGCCCTGCGCAACGTGTGAGAGTCACGTGCTCCCGTGGTTCTGTCAGTTCACCTGCGGGCCTCTAAATAAATGAAAGAATAACATCCAGATACTTTTGTAAAATAAAACGTGTTCTTTCACACTTTATCCCAATCCATTAAAATAACTCAATTACTCTCTTGTTATGGGGACTTATTTGATATAATGAAAAAATTATATCTTTATTGATAAAATAAACTAATTATGGACCTGGAGGCGGTGATTATTAATTTTAAAGATAAAATAAATTAATTAATTTAAATTTTAAAAATTAAATTAATTTGTTAATTTTATTTGCATTCTTTAACTTTTAGAACTAAAATTTATCTTAAAAAATTAATTTGAGTTTAAAATCTATTTTTTTTTCCTATTTGATTATTGGCGGTTTCATGTCCAGCGGGAACCGCGGCAAACCCCTTGGATTCGGAAGGCAGAAGAGCGCTGCCACGTTATTACATCAGGATGGGCCGGGGGGTGCGGTGTGAGTGGCTGACGTTGACGGCGGGGTGCTGTTGTCAATCTGTCTGCTCCACGTTGGGCATGCCTGACATTTGATCAATCATGTACGTAGAACGTGTCCACGCGCCATGCGCACCCGCTGGATGAATATTGCATGATGCGTCAGTTTCTTAATCAGGTTTCAGGGTTTCCAATGAAAATTTCCATTACGAATTGCCTCTCGGCCTACAGACTTTTATATTCATTAGGTTCTTTGGAGTTTCATTCTTCTTCAATTGTGCTCTATGACTATGACTAAATCATGAGACACAATGACATACTGTAATTAACGAACAACGGACATACTTAATACCATTATGAAATCGCCTTTGAAAAGAAAGTGATTGGTGATTTTGTACAGTCAAGATGGCCGGCATGGCCTGTCCACAAATAAAAATGTATGCTTGGGCGGCATCTTATCTTGTTGAGCAGTAGTTACAGATATCTATCTCTTCTCCCTTCTCTCTTCTCCCTCTCCTCTCTGATGGCTTACGGGAACTCGAGCCGAATAACAACCCTTTTGGTTCTCTGAAAATATTTTCAGAAAATAATTTTTTTAGAGTTTTTCTCTTGCTTATCCTCTGAATTCTCATTTTAAGTATCAGTAAAATCAGAAAATACCCAATACCCAATGCTCAGATTCTCCCCCCGGTAACAACACGCCACTTTTCTCTTTGTTTATTGAGCTTCACCGCTCCGTTAACAAGAAGATACCCACGCAGACAGAAGAAAATTGAATCCAAGAAATCATGAAAAGAGAGCATAGTCAACTAGACCCCACTCCTCCTCCTCTTCCTCCGCCATCTGGCAGCGGCGGTAAGCAGCAGCAGCTACCGCCGCCGTCTTCGTCCGGAAAAGCGAAGATATGGGAAGAAGATCATTCGCTGCAACCGGATAGTGGGATGGATGAACTTTTGGCCGTGTTGGGTTACAACGTGAAGTCTTCGGACATGGCGGAAGTGGCGCAGAAGCTTGAACAGCTAGAAGAAGTTATGGGTGCTGCTCAAGAAGATGGGTTTTCGTATCTTGCTTCTGATACGGTTCATTATGATCCGTCTAATTTGTCTACTTGGCTTCAAAGTATGTTGACTGAGCTTAATCCCGGTACGAGTTTAGATCCGGTCGGTCCTCCGCTGCCGTTTGATGATTCTGCATTTATTGCTGCGCCGGAATCTTCCTCCATCACTTCTGTTGATTTCCCGTCTTGTTCGTCTGATTACGATCTGAAAGCGATTCCTGGTAAGGCTATGTATAGCACTAATCAAACAAATCAAGCACAAAGCCAAACTCAAACACATAACCACTTTGATTCTTCATCTCCTTCGATAACTTCTTCGGCTAGAGAATACAAACGTTTGAAAACTTCTCCTAATGATCCGTTTTGCCCGCCGCCGGAGTCAACTCGTCCTGTAATCTTAGCCGACTCTCAAGAAAACGGGGTTCGTCTCGTACATGGTTTACTGGCTTGTGCGGAAGCCGTTCAACAGAACAACCTGGCCGTAGCCGATGTATTTCTGAAACAAATTCGGAATCTCATAATCACTCAATCAGGCGCCATGGGCAAGGTGGCGACTTTCTTCGCCGAAGCCCTAGCCCGTCGAATTTACGGATTCTACCCTCAAAACCCCATCGATCATTCTCTCTCAGATCTTCTCGAGATGCAGTTTTACGAAACTTGCCCGTACTTGAAATTCGCTCATTTTACAGCAAATCAAGCAATTCTTGAAGCTTTTGAAGGCAAAAAACGAGTTCACGTTATAGATTTTTCCATGAATCAAGGCGTGCAGTGGCCGGCTTTAATGCAAGCTTTGGCGCTTCGCCCCGGCGGCCCGCCGGCCTTTCGTCTTACCGGGATCGGCCCACCTGCTGCCGATAACACTGACCATTTACAGCAAGTGGGTTGGAAGCTAGCTCAGTTGGCTGAAACCATTCGCGTCGAGTTTGAGTACAGAGGATTTGTTGCTAATAGCTTGGCTGATCTCGACGCTTCGATGTTAGAACTCAGAACCAGTGAAGTGGACGCGATTGCTGTCAACTCAGTCTTCGAGTTACATAAAGTGTTGGTTCGACCGGGTGGAATTGACAGGGTTCTTTCTGTTGTTGGGAATATTAAACCGGATATTTTCACCATAGTTGAGCAAGAAGCCAACCACAACGGTCCGGTCTTCTTAGACCGATTCACTGAGTCATTGCATTATTACTCGACAATGTTTGACTCGTTGGAAGGTTCGGTTAATGCAACCGACGAACTTAAAGCAATGTCCCAGACATATTTAGGGAAACAAATTTGCAATGTGGTGGCTTGCGAAGGAGCGGACCGAGTGGAGAGACACGAGCCGCTGACTCAGTGGCGAACCCGGTTGAATTCCGCGGGGTTTGTCCCTGCTCATCTTGGGTCCAACGCGTTCAAGCAAGCCAGCATGTTATTGGCTTTGTTCGCCGGTGGAGAAGGGTACAAAGTGGAAGAAAATAATGGGTGTCTGACGTTAGGTTGGTACACGCGGCCGCTCATCGCCACCTCGGCCTGGAGACTGGCTAGTAAACCGGTAGTTGCAGCTTGAGTCAACTCGGCAAGTTAGGTCAAGCGAGTTATTTATTTATTTTTTTTTAAAAAAACCCGAGTTGGCGGGGGGAATCAAAATTTGTTGTCAACGTGCGAATCTGATATCGGTGGCTCGCTGGGATTGAGAGACCCTCCACCGTCTAGTGTGCGCATCTTGTTCTCTTATTTGGTTGTTCATTTATTTTTATTTTAGAATTTTAATTTTCTTTTTGTTTAAAATATAAAATAGGTTTTTTTTTAATTATTATTATGTCTATTTTGAGATGGTATCCTTTGTAATTTTCCGGGTGAATCAATATAAATGCTAATCTTAACCACTCATAAATGTTCTTTTTCTCATTAATTATTTTTTATTATCTTATGTGGATGTCATTATAATTGAAAGAAAATAATTAAACATGGGTGGGCTTTTCCTTCCAGCTAATGATTGTGCCCCAATAACATACAATATTAAGGCCGGGGCAGATACGTAAAATCAAAATAAATCAATAAGCGGAAAGAAAAATCAAGAAGAAGAATAGTTTTTGTTCAGGAGCTGTCAACTAAGAAGGAAGCATTAAATAAGTGCAAATAGACCAGCAAATGCAAGAACGAACGGATGAATGTAAATCACCCACTTATTTCAATCCTTACTCATTGGATCGACCTAACTTTTTTTAATTTTTAATTCAAGACACACTCACAAGCACGCGAGCACATATTTTTATAATGTATTTATTGATTATTATACACGAATAATTTATATATTTTCTTTATCATCTATCAAGTTGCTTGCCAACTTGTATGAGAATTCTCACCTGACCTCCACCTCTTCATTACCCTTTTTAAAAATTCAAAATAATAGAAAAATATTTGTTTTTTTTCCCCATTTATGTAGAAAAAGGAATTTTCCATTTATAAAAAGTGAGGCAAATGGAAATTTTATAAAAAATTTATGAAAATGAAAAGATGGGTACGATACATTGAAGTTAAATTAAAAAGAATATTACAAGGAGAGTTTCAATTGTTAAGATTATTATTATATCCATGGGTGGATGATGTAGTGGTCCATAAATCATCACATTATTAGTGTACAAGGAAGCCAAGTCAAAGGAAGATTGTTGATGCTTATTATGGGTCAAGACAATGACATTCACATCTTAATCAATTGCAATGGACCACAATAATAATAATAATAATAATAAAAAGGCATTAATCAATTAAAATCATAATTCAAACCATCAAACACAAAAGGCGGGACCATTCATTCATTTAGGATGATAATTTTGATTATTAGGTTCCGTATATTTTTAATGCGTTAATAAAATTTATTTTAAAAATAGCTCGTTTAATAATCATATTATTAATTAATTAATTAATTAATTATCATCGGTGCTGCATGAATCCTATATATATATTTTTTTGTTTTATTCTTTAATTTTTTTATTATATTTTTTATAAATTAAAAAGAGTGTACGGCGCGTACATATACACAATTCTGTTGTGACACGAAACTTCAAAATAACTATAATGAAATGTTGACCAGAAGAAGGAAAATCAAAGGCAATAAGTGTGACCCACTCCACTTGCCGCTTGAAATCATTAAATAAATGTTTTAATATAGACTTTGGGAATTTTGGGAGAGGGGGGGGGTAGTAGCTTCTTCTAGCTTCGATTTCCATGCCTTCTAAATTTTGGTGGGTTAGATGGATACTATTGGGAGGCAGGCTGCCCTATCTGTGAGATTTTCTTGTCGGACAGATTTTAATATTTCTCCTGTCATTCATTGTCTGAATTATAGGGTAGATGGATTCGATACGATTATTAGACAAGTAATACAAAATAATATAATTACTATTATTTTCACAATTAATATAATACTATTAATTATTCAATTAATCCAACTTGCATCTAATTTAATAAATTATTTTTTATTTCAAATTTTTAGTTATTAATTACTATTTAAGAAAATATTATCATATATATTATAAAAAACATTAATAAAAAATATAATTATAACCCATTAACTATTTAATAATTATGTCATATTAACATTTTTACTTATTAATACGATTACATAAATAAAATTTATGAATTTAGGTTGATACAAGATAATACAACTATTAAATGAATAATATAATTAATAATTATATCAAATTTAAGTTAAGAAATTTTGACATATGGACTCGATTACAATGCAATTAATTATTTGAGGAATTTTATTATACTAGCTCACTTATAATTTAATAAATTTATTTTATAATTTTTTATTTCAAGAATTTTTAGTTATATTCATTCATTTTTTAAAAATATTTGGTTATATTTAGAATAAATTAATTAATATTTTTATAAATACTATCAAATATATTACTATTGAAATAAAAATAAAATAATTGACATGATTATAACTCGTTTAATTATTTAATAAATATATCATATGAAATTTTTTTACTTATTGACACGATTATTAAGTTTTTTTAAATATAATAACATAGTATGATACAAATAATGAAATTATTTGTATATAATTCTTAATGAGTAAATTTATTTCTCTTTTACATAATTATATTATAATAACAACAAATTATTATGTATCTATTTTAATAATTGTAATTATTTTTATTTTTAGGTTTTGATCGCGCATGTTTTTATCTTTTTTGTATTCTGTGTTATACAAATTTATTATAAGAATATTTACGTGAAAAGAACGAGTAAAAATTACAAGTTTAGCAAGTTTGAAAATTGATTGCAAGTCTAGCAACACATGTGTGCGCATATTAAACACTATATATATATATGAGGTTGCAGAGGCAGAGGCAGAATTTTTATTGTAGGGGGCCAAATGAAAGTTTTGAAAAACTGCAGAGGCCGAACCAACATAAAGCCAATGTTAAAGGGTTAAATCAAGTCTATCTTGTTATGAAATTTTATCTAATGAATTTTTTAATAAAAAAATTATCATTTTAACATTTTAATGAAATTAATTGAGATAATAAAAAATATGATTTGTTTAAAGTTTAAATAAATGAGTTTATCGTATATTTTTAGAAATTTATAGTAAATTTATTTTGTAATAAATTTTATGAAAAAAATACTTACCTCTCTCTTTAGGTTGCTTTTATTATAAGTTAAATAATCAAATAAAAGTCTAATATACTTATATTTATTTATTTAATTTTAATTTATTTATATTATATACTAATTTATGTTCTATTTTTTAGTAAAATACAATTTTAATTAAATTAAATATTAATAATATATTATCATATTATTTAAATAAAAAATTATATATTTTAATATTATTATTAATTATCGTCATTTGCATATTTATATAATAAAGGTATTTTTAAGTATAAATTTTATATACATACACATATATGTGTGTGTAGAAGACTAAAATATTTTAATAAAATATTATTTAAAATTTATTTAGAAAGTATATCTTATAAGTTCTAAAATTTATAAAAAAATAGAAAAATTAAGAATATATTTATTTTTTAATTAGCTAATTTAGAGGTGAGATAAGTGTAAGAATGGCAAATGGACAAGGTTGATTAGCAAAAATGGTGATCGTATGGGCTCATGGGTTGGGTTGGGTTGGCTTAGCGTGTGAAAAAAGGCCTAGCATGGCTCCAACCTACGTGAGTTAAGCTTAATAATATTTTTTAAATTATCAGCGGGACTGCACCATTTCATTTTTAAAAAGAAATTGATCATTGATGGACATCACATCGGGGGTAGCACCATTTCATTTTTCAAAAAAATTGATTCTTTTTCATAATTTATATTATACATTTTTTTAAATTTTAAATAAAATAATTTTATTATATTAACGCAACTGAGATGATAATGTCATTTTAACTTTCTTAATTTATTTACAGAGTTGTTAAATGGGCGTAAACCCTTATCTCTATACAATAAATTTAATAAATTTTATTGATATTTATTATTTAAATATTTATATTTAATTTAAATAATAAAAATTTGCATATTAATATGATAAAATTTATTAAAGTAAATTTAAATTTAAAAATCATAAAAAATTTATCTATTTTTTTACAAATTAAATTAAAATTAATTTGTTAACTAACAATAAATCTTATTTTTACCGTCTTAAATTATAATACATCAAATTTAACATAATCTTGAGTCAAATTTTTATATGAAAATAAAATTTTAAAATTATGATATAATTATTTTTTTATAAATATTACCATTATATAATTTAAATAATATAATAAAAAATGAATATTCCTTTTTTTATGAAATTCTTCTTAGTGACTCTTGATGTTAGGTGTAAAAATTTTAATTTTTTTTTAAATATAAAATTTTCTTTTTCTTTT
This sequence comes from Xylocarpus granatum, assembly GCA_019650275.1. Taxonomy (NCBI): domain Eukaryota; kingdom Viridiplantae; phylum Streptophyta; class Magnoliopsida; order Sapindales; family Meliaceae; genus Xylocarpus; species Xylocarpus granatum. Next base: position 156,358 of record BNST01000394.1, on the reverse strand, counting down.
TCTTTTTCCCTCTCTCTCACTCCCTTCAAACCTATTGAAGACTAAGGGGAGATGCCAATTAACTGGCTGCCCTACGTTTCTCCACTCAAAGTTGTCTGTCCACTTCCTAATTAGACCTGATTTTTTCTTCAACCCTGCCGATTAGAAATAACCACCACTCTACTAGGCTCAAATAGAATAATCAAAATGCAAATTATTAATTTTCTGAAATTGCTAATAAGATAATAAATATTCGGAGCTCTGCGGTTTTAATTTTTCACACATAGAGACAAAATTTGTCAAATTATATAAAACATGTCACTGACATGGACATGTATTAAAATAACTGAAATACTATGTAATTAAATTATATACTCTTACATGAGCATCAACGTTCAATACTATAAAGGTACTTTGATCTTCTTAACTGGCCCGAGTTAGGGACTCAATTGATATAGAAATGAACAAACTGCGTTCTTGTTTGTTAGAGCTAACATTTAGGTTTCTAGATGTTATTAGCCTGAGTACTGAATGAAATGGCCCTACGCTACATATATTCTGATTCTTCATATTATGTTTGTTAATTGCTGTCAGAATTTGAAAGTGGTATGGTGATATGGAATCCATTCGGGTTTTCCTGAATGAAGGATTGTAGACAGACTTCTATATAAAGGTTGAAGGACGACTGGTTGAGTTAAGTTGCTCTCAGAGCTGCCACCTTCTCATCTCTTGTGAGTTAATTAATTGTTTAATTTGTGTTAATTTTAAATAGTCATAGATAAAATGTCTCTAGTCGGTGAGTTGGGGACTGCAATAGAGGTGAAGGCATCTGCTGCTCAGTTTCGTGAAATCTTCAGTTGCAGACCACACATCATTACCAGTACGAGCCCTGGAAATGTACAAAGTTGTGAATTGGTTGAAGGTGAATGGGGGAAGGAAGGCTATGTCATCTGCTGGACATTTACCCGCGGTAAGACCGCACCAACTTTTCCATACTGTTCTCGTTATTCAACTATTGTTCATGATATATGTTTACGAGATTAATTTGTTCTTACTTCACCAAAAAAAAATAATAATAATAATAATTTAAGCAATTAAGAAAAAGATCCGATATTATTTAAGAACCCGAGATCTGATCTTTGAGCTCTTATAAGCATTTCTCGCTTGAAAAGAGTAGATTTTTCTAATTATGGTTATTTATTCTCGCCACAAAATTGTAATTTTCTTTCCTAATAATGATTGTTTATTCTGGTGCCAAACTCAGGCAATAATCCACAAACCGTGAAGGAGTTAGTAGAAGTCATAGATGACAAAAACTACATAACCATTTATAAATTAATTGAAGGATATGTATTGGGGAACTTATACAAGAGTTTCTATTCCATTGGAAAGATAACTCAAAAGAATGAGGGAAGCTTGGTGCATTTTACTTACAGATATGAGAAGCAAAATGAAAATATTCCTGACTTGGAAAGCAGTGTGCTTCAAATGATGATCCAAAATGTCAAAGATATTGATGCTCACCTTACTCAGCGGCAAGTCGAAATTGTCAAAGAGTGTAGTGATGCTCAGCAGGCATAGTCCCAGAGTTCATATTGCTTTCTCTTTTTGAGTTCTTCACTAATAAAGGATTTGGGACTTCTTGGCTTACGCGTGCTTACGTTGGATTATTGAGCATACAAATTAAAACCATTGTAAGTGCAAATTAATGGTGACTGTTTGTTTCTGATTATGAATCTAATTTAATGTTTTGAGTTAGATCCCAATTTCTTTTTCCAAATTTTCTCTCTCCTCACAGTGGAGCACCATCGTAGCCAAATCTTCAATTTCCTACCACTGACTCAAGATTCTATTCTTTAATTTTTGCCATTGTCAAGCCCCGCAATTACTATATTGAGTTAGATTCAGGACAATTGACTTCACTTTCGACAAAGGATGAGTAGCAAGTGAAAGAATGGCAAGATGCATGAGATGAAAGGAATAAAAAGAATATGGAGAATTAAGAACTAACAAAAACGATGCATTCTATGTCATTCATACATCTACTTTTTATTGTTCTTTTAAAAATTAAATTAATAAAAAATAAAAGATAGTTAATATTTAGAAAATAATGCTGTAAGGGTCGGCGAGAGCTGGTATATATGAAAGTATAAAGAGTTATGAAAGTCAGAGGATAACTAGTATTCATACAAATATAAGGAGACAAATGATAATTACGTTATACTTGAAGAGAAAATTAGTATATTTCCTATATCCATCTATTATACCCATTAATACAGATTAAATCCTTGAAAAGAGAGTTTTGTCTCTTCATAAATTTATGGGAAAAATAAAGGCACGAGTTTTACAAATATATCCCTGGTTATAGCAAAATTGATGATCCATCTTAAAATACCCCATCAAAGCTTTGCGTCTCATCTCAAGACGCTCATTAAAATACCAAAAATACTCTAATCAACTTATCAAAGAAACGATCAACACCCTCCATCAATAATCAAAGCAGCGGTCAAACACCTAAGCATTGCTATTAAGGTTGTCCATCAATGAACTATAGGCATCATATCCCACTAAAATTGTGGGCATCAATCCAGCAAAATAAGGTTTTAGATATTTTTAAAAAATCACTTATTCACTTCATATTCAGGTAAATATCAGGCAGCTTACTGATATTCAGATAAGATCATGTAGTAAATACTAAATCGGAATATAAAGACTGAAGACAAATGACTCATTAAAGCCCATATTTTTTTCAGACAGAAATTTTTTACTCTCTATTGAAGAGTCAGAATGGAGCCTCAAATTGGTTATTATATCAGCATCACTATTATTTTCTCTAACTCAAATTCAGAACAAAGCGATGATGTTAACCACTTTTTGGCGCACACACCAAGGAGGATGAAAGGAGAAGCTGCTCAGGAGATAGAAAATTAGCACCGAGTCAGTTTGAAGTCCCAGAGATCAATCTGGCCTTATTAACAACACGCTTGTGGGTAACTTACTTTTACATATCAGATGTTATTACGTTATTTATTCTTTTGTGAAAATAGATTTACTGAAACTCATATTTTCGATTGTAGAAATGACCTCAAGTTAGATTCTGTTACAACGAACTCCAAGGCAGAAAACGAATCAGAAGGGCTAAAATTTACTCGACATATGTCAAATAATATTATAATTTATTTAAATTTATATTTAAGTCCCAAAATCTTGTTCATGCACCGCAATAATAGATTGTCACCTTGAATATAGGTCCCTGTAAAAAATAGCGAAGTTGGGTAAGATTTGAGTAGGTAAGCACAGGAAGAATGAGCTTGATTTGGTGGGATGGGCAAAATTAGTTAACCAGGCACATGAACAGTGAACATTATATGACAAATACATCATATAATTGAGTAGAGATAATGTCCAAGTCTCGCGCACTTAATCAATTAATTTTTTAAATTAATAATAAACATTCGTACTTATTCAATGAATGACAAAAAGAAAAAAGAAAGTTGAAGCAAACTTATTTATTCTTTATCTCCACTAAAAATAACGTACCAATGACATATTTAGAGGAAAAATAGGTAGGATTCGCAGACTAGTTTCAATTTAATATTTGAGTACAAACTTTTATTAGTTCTGTTATGATGGAAAAAGGAACGTACTCACAGCTTTTCATTGATTTTATTACGATGCTAAAAAGAACTTACACTAGGCAATATTTGTTCAAAAAATTTGAGGTGGGATTCTCAGTCTACTTCCAATTGAATATTTAGGTCTACAACTTTTCATTAGTTTTATTATGATGCCCAAAAAGAGTGGATGATTGACGAGCTTGTTCATGATTCTGCCAATGTTATGAATGATTAATGTACCCGTGGCATAATTTAGAGAAGAAAATATATGTGAGGCACGCAATCTACTTCCAATTGTATATTTAGGCATAACTTTTTCCTTGGCTTTATTACGATGCCAACCTACACACACAGAGACAGACGTGCATGGGATTCGCATCCACTTCCAGTTGAATGCTCGGGTATGTAACTTGTCTTAGTTTTGCTTTGATGCCTGAAAAAATGGATGATTGAAAAGCTCGCACATGAGGTCTGAAAAAAATATTACGGGGCTTGCTCTCAAGTGCATATTTTAAATAGTTTCTTTATTTATTCTAATACATCTTACGCTAATTTAATTATATGCTAGTGGAGCCGAAAGCGATGAGATAAACTATGAAGTGGCATGAAAGTGTTATTGGTAAATGATTTTCAATAATTGTAGGCAGTTCCCATCCCCTTTGACTTAGGTACCCTAAAACTGATTCCCCTCAGAATCAGTTTATAATTTTATCTTAATTTTGTTGCGTATAATTTGGCTTCGAATTTACCTAATATTTCTTATCTTAAGGTGTGTTTATTTTTATTAATCTATGAAAAAAAAAGAAAAGAATTATTATTTTTATTAAAAGTATTTTAAAATCTTTATTCTCTCAAGTGAGGAGGTGTGGAATCCTCTTATTCTTTCTAAAATAATTAAAATTTCAATTTCATTCTTTACTTGTATATTTTAGCACAATTCATTTTATTTTGATTAATTTAATATAAATATTTTTAATTATTTATTTATTTTTAAAATTATTAACATAATATTAATATAAATTAATTTATCGTAATTAATATTTATTTTTGTTATATAAATTTAAGGCTATCTTATAAATTATAGTTATTGTTATTTTTTATTATTCTAATTGTAAATATATTTTTATATATTTTATAAGTATAATAATTTATAATTTTATTTTATAAAGTTATGTTTATCGTAATTCTTATAACCAGTTATATATATTTGATAAAGTTAATTTTTTAATTCTTTTAAAGATAAACTGACTATCAAATAAAATAAAAAATATTATCATTTGTGATTATAATATAAATATATAATAAATAAATTTGATATTTATATGCTATTGAATTTATGAATTAAAAAACGTTATGCATTCAAAATATAATTTTTTTAATCAATAAATATATTTACAGAGTATAATTTTAAATATTTGTTATTTAATTACTATTAAACTTATAGGATTTAATTATTGTTCATTTAAAAATAATTTTTAAAGTTAATTTAATTTTTAATTATAAAATGTATAAAATATTTCAATAAAAGTAAGTATATTTATACAAATAAAAATAATTAATAAATATAACGTGTATTTATATTTAAGAATATTAAGCAAATATATTTATTAAATATTTATTATAATAATTATTTTTAATAAATACAATAACTTAACTTAAAAGTAAAAATAATTAAAAATATCCATATGTTAATTAGTATTGATAAATTTAAAAATAAATGATATTTTTGCCAAAGTAAAAAATAATGAATTGTTTTATATGAATGATCTTATAGTGCAAACAAAAAAAGAAAAACTCATTCCTTTTTCCTTTCCTTTCCTTATTCCATTTCATTCTTAAAATCAAATACACCCGTAATTCAAAAAAATAAAAATCAATTGACATCACAACCATGTATGCTTGAGATTGTAGCCCTACTTTGTTTCTCAAATTATTGATGAACATATATGTTTCCTGTTGTTGGGTTTAATAGCATTGTCTGTCTACTCCATAAAATTATATTTCAATTCAATATGTGAACAATCATCGAAGGAAAATATGTTGAAATGTACGGGCGATTAGATCTTTATATATATATATATATAATATCAAATAAAGACATAATTTGTTACTGAATCTTGCTTTAGTACACTTGTGTTACAGTGCAATGTCCAATTTTCAATTGAACTTTTTAAATTTTTTTTGTATTTTTAAAATTTTATAAATTCAATGTATAAATTATAAAATATGGTTAAAAAAATTTAAAATATGTAAGGAAATATTTGAACTTTTCGAACTAATTGGAACTAATAATTATGATTCAATCCTATTTTAATCGCACAAAGAGATATGAAAAAAAATTATTCTACAAGCAAAAGTGAATTACTGGTTCCTTCCCAAAAAATTGTATTTGAGACAAGGTATCAAGTCCTCTTAATGCAACAAAATAATGCGTGAAAAAGGTGTATAATTTAAACAAGAGAACAAGCAAAGGAAATAGTTGAATCGCAAAAGAATAAGAGTAACACGGTCAAAACAGAAGGTGATGTGCGTATTATTTATGATGAGAACTCTATAAATCTTACATGCCATGCCAACGATTGAGTGATTGATTTGGATGCTTCCTTTCAAATTACTTTAGAAAGAGATTTCTTCACCTCCTATATCAGTAGTGATTATGGCTTTACTATGTTATCATTTTAGTGTTGATAAGTTGATTACTCATATTTTTATTATTCTTACATTTTCATTTTAACGTTGAAAGGTGGATTACTTATAATTTAAAGGAGAATTTTATCGTTTAGATATATAATATTTTGTATTTTATTAGATACCGAATATTTGTATTAAACAAGTCCTTAACTCTACAATAAATGACACATTACTCTTTAGTGTAAGTGTAAGTGAGTTGTTGTGATATTGTAATGATAATAAAACTCAAGTAATTTGATAATTTTGATAGAAGAGGACAACTTATTTAATAATACATATTATAATATGTTATTGAATTTTAAAAAAATATTAAAATTTAATAACTTAAATAATAAAGTAATTGTATGAAGAATGGAATAAGGATAAGAATAAACAAAATGAAGGGTTGAGATTTTATTTTGATTTAACTTTTTTTAAAATTATTTTTAATTTTTTAATAAATAAAAATTAATTAAAAATAAAAAAATTAAGGGAAAATTCTTATCCAGGAAGAATGGCAAGCCCTTTCAATTATATGCACGGACTGCTATATAAAGGCTTCTGGAGGACAGTTTGCTTTTAACCGTGCCTCTCTTTTTCTCTAGTTTGTTTCGGGAAATAGTTCTCTCGTCTCTAATAATTATTTTGTAAAATGTCTCTAGTCAGCCAGCTGGAGACTGTAGTAGAGGTGAAGGCTTCTGCTGCCCAGATTCATGAAGTCTTCAGCTGCAGGCCACATATTGTCACCAGAACGAGTCCTGAAAGAGTACAAAGTTGTGAATTAACTGAAGGTGAATGGGGCAAGGAAGACTCTGTCATCAGCTGGAGACTTACCGGTGGTAAGACCACACCCATTTCTGCATATTTCTCATTTTATTCAAGTCTTGTTCTTGATCTACGTTTGCACTTTACAAAATACAAGTTAATATAATTAATATATCGTTATTTAGAATTATATAACATTTTTTTTTACAAAATATGTTATTTTGGTACAAAATGGTGTTGTTTTGATGTAAATTCGTATTTTCGAAGTGTGAATGTATGCAAGAGAGAACTAATTTCCAACGTATTTAAATACGATGATAAATACAGATGGGAGTAATCCTCAAACTGCCAAGGAGGTGATGGAACTTATAGATAATGAAAACTTTATAACCATTTACAAATTGATAGAAGGAAGTATATTGGAGAAGTACAAGAGCTTCCATTCCATTGCTAAAATTATTCCAAAGGATGACGGGAGCTTGGTGTATTGGAGTTACAAATATGAGAAGCAGAATGAGGATGTTCCTGATCTCGAAGACAAAATACTTCAGATGGCAATCGTTGTTATCAAAAATATTGATGCTTTTCTCGTTGCCGAGGTGCAGGCATAGACCAAGAGTTCAAATTATTATGTTGTAATGCTCAAAACCGTATCTTATGCTGATAATAAGGTCCATACATGCAAAGTTAGGAGTTGAAATATTTCCTTTTCCCCGAAGAATGGAAGGTGGCTTTCATGTAATACTTGAATTATGCATCTTCTTTGACCTATGCTGCTCCATGTTGAATATAATGCTCATATCTTACTAAAGAATATAAGAAAAAAAATAATTTAATACAACCTATCAAAAAAATTTTACGTCTATTTATTTATTTATTATAAATGCTATCAGTATTATTTTATGTATTATTTTTTCGAATAATCAAGGGATACTTTTTTTGAGATTTGCTGAAATAATAGATAATAAAGTTATACGTAAAAATTATAGATACTTTTCTTAAATATAATAAAATTAAAAATATAAAATTATTCTTGATTTGTTAAAATATTAATATAATATTATTATTATTTATTTTTATTTTCTTGTAATTTTATTTTTCAATATAAAATTAATTCACCAAAAAGTTGAATATACCAAATTTATTAATAAGAATATTTTAATTAATAAAAATTTTATTTTTAATAAAATATTTTGTTAATAAAAAAGAAAAACGAAATTAAAAAAAAATCTCTAATTATTTATCTTTATATTCAAAAAGTATTTTTAATAATTTATTAGTATAAATATTTTCATTAATAATTTGTATGAATTCAACTTTTTAGTATATTAATATTATATTAAAAATTTTAAAAATAAAAATAATAATTTTATATTAATATTTTTAAGAATAATTATGATTTTGTATTTTTAATAAATTTTATTATATTAAAAAAATCTATAATTTTTACATATAATTTTATCTGTTACTTATTTTTAATAAATTTTATTATATTAAAAAAAATCTATAATTTTTACATATAATTTTATCTGTTACTTATTTTTATAAACAAAAGAAAGATATTATTTAATTACATATTTCATCACTTACTCTTTTAATCTGTCTCGATTATATATCTTATTTTAAAATTATTAATTAAGATAAATTTTATTGTACATACTGATCGAATTAATATAATAAGAAGGAGAGTATTAAGAAATTACTTAAAGAAGCACAATTTGAGACTAATTAATAATTAAAAAGAAATTATATCAATTGATTAAAACATTAATAAAACTTTGACCCTCTTTTGATGTTTAAAACCTTTTGTCTAATATCATGTTTTTAAAAAGAAATGGTCTACAAAGGCTCAAATAATATTTTTTCACAATCTTAATGAGAGTAAGGTCTCGATTTGTGGTGATTATGATACGCTTTGAAATTAAAATTTTAAAAATTATTTCATAATATTAATATTTAGTATAATATATTTATTTTTATTTAATATTTGACATCAATTTTATAAAAAAAATTATATGCCTCTATCCCTTTTAATGTGATATGCAATTTATTTATAACTAAAATCTTTCATTTAATTTTAAAAATAAAATTATTGATAAATATCATATCATTAATATAAATATAATAAAAAATAATAATTAAAAAATAATATTATTCTATCAATAAATACTAATTTTTGTTATATTAACTAATATTTATTGACTAGTCATTCAACTATATTTTGACAAGTAGTGATTTATTTCGCATCAATCATGGTTAAAATTTTAAGAATGCAATCCCTCAACTCTAAACATACTCCAAAATTTTATCTGTTAAAAAACCTTTTAGCCGTGGAAATGAAATTTTAAATAGAATTCTTATTCTCAGGAGTGGATTTTTTAATCTATTATTTGTTTATAACAATGAAATCATTTCTTTATTATTATTATTATTTTATGTATCATCAATTTTTAAAAGTCTAAGAACATATGGCATAGTGTGTCTAGCTAAAATTGCATTGAATTTTTTTTACCTAATTAATCAATAATATTTGATATCAATAATTTTTCCTTCTTCCTTTTTGTCATCTCCAATCTCCAACTATAAGTTGTAGGCAAACCAGCCTTTCAATTTTTGTTGTTATTCTTGGACCACAACTACTTATCATATCCTAGCTACTTTAGCTTTTGCCTACCGAATACCTGCCAACCACGTTGTAAATGTATTTATCAATCAAGACAAAAAAGATATCTTGAGGAATATCTTCTGCCTACCCAAATTTTCAGATTTGATTTCAAGCTTGTATTTATACGACTGCCACCCTCGATTATTTTACCATGTCAATAACATATTATTTATATACATGATTACACGTTGAATCTTACCAACAATTGGGTCTTAATAGAAAATGTTAATTATTAAATAAAATTAAGTATTGATTTGTTGTTCCAACTGTTGTGCATTAAAATTTCCGTAAAGCACAGTAGTTATTATTTCGAATGCTCATCAATGTTAATGTGTCTAATTTTGATATGAACATGTCAATGTAACGTAACCCATCAAATGCATATTATACAAGATGAATCTAGAAAGGGTTTAGTTTATATATATTTGTCTTACAAATTGAAATGACCTTACACAAGTTTGAAATAAATAAAAAATATTTTAAAAAATGATAAAAAATTTCAGTGTTTTAATTTTTTATTTTTCGTTTTAATTTTTATAAGAACAGTTCCAATTTAAAAAATACAAAAAAAATATATAATAATAAATAAATGTATTATAGCCAAACCTTTTATTTATTTAGTGGTGATTTAATAAAGAAAACAATAATCATATATTCGTACAACGCACTTGTACTTTCAATGGGAAATTGACAAGAAAATAAAAATAATTGTATACATATTCGTTTGTTTTTCAAATTAAAGACCCACCGAAAAGTTGGAATGCACGTTTAAGAGTTTTGATTCGAAAAGCTTTTTTAGGAAAAGACCTGACAGAGGAGAAGAATGGACAAGTAACTTTATAAATATCGCGTTGTTATGTTGCTAAAAATAAAAATAATTATATACATGTTGTGTCACTTTTATTAGTGGGATCGTTACCTCTAAGCCTAACACAGGTGTGAAGAAATTTGACTCAAATGGATGGTTCTAAGCAAGAGAAACCCCCATAGATGGTGACATTAACGTGAAACCAATGCTTTAAACCAGAGCAGCAAAGGCCAACATCATCCGTATTACTTAGTACGAAAAAATGGGCTCCCGGGTATTTGACCGAACGAATATTGGCATATTCTTTCCAGTAAGTGGTAATTGGTTGAATATCAAGATGACATGCCACCAAACATTTTACCAACGTCACAATCAGCATTATTTCTGACAACGTCTAAAAACGGGAGCTTAGAATTTCACTTCGAAGATGCCACCCACAATTCTTGTAGACCAGCTAAAGAAATGCAGGTTTGTGACTTGAGTTGAAGCTGAACAAACAGATTTGGAAGAATTACATTTACATACATGCTTTCATCAAGTATTTAAGGTCAGACAAGTTCAGATTATATTGAAATAATCATATACCTAGATGTCAGCGAATAATCCAATTCAGTAAAAATTTGTCCTAAATTGTTTTGGTTTCGCCCAGAACCAGCTTTAATGTTGAGGAAAACACAAATTTCCACATACTATTCTCCAAAATAACAATCTTTCCACAAAAATAATTCTACTTCCACGTTCTAATCCGTTAACAAGCATAATCTAACAAACCCAAATTCTGCTCTTACATTTCATTATGTGAAGAAAACAAATGCTCATGTCGCGGACACAACACCAACATACTTCCGTGAATTCAATCCACAATTTTTTAGAAAATCCGGCTAAGTAGCGGCAATTCAATAAGCGCAAGAAAACCATCAAAACTGAGAAGAATCAAAAGAATCAATGTAACAGACAACAAATGATTTTCAATTTTATTCCAAACCAGAAACTCCATAAGAGTTTATATTTTATTTCCCGGAGATGATTCAGGTTCAATCAACTCAAAACAAGAACACAAAAGCCAATAACAATTGACTCATATTGCCCAAGACAATCGCATTGAATTGTCTGATAATGAAAAGAAATAGAGGAGAAGACTCATAACTACATTCAATGATGAGTCTTCCATGAAATTAAAAGTAATAATATTTAATGGGAAGGGATCTTAAACATGAGGGATTTATTTATCCAGGCCTTCCAACTCCCACTTCCTCTACGAGCAAGGGAAGAAGTCAGTCTTCTATCCTCTGCAGTTTTCTCTGTTTGTGGCTTCTTGCACAGCATAAAGTTGCGCACTCCATGGCTCCCGATAGTGGTCCATGGGCTCACTGCTGCAATCAAATTCAAAATCAATTAAAATAAACACCAATTCACAGATTCAAAATCAACAAAAGAGTTAAATCAATCCTGTTAATCGGAAGATTAACGGGATTGGGAAACATATACCAATTGATAAATAATCAAATATTAACCTCTAACTTAAAATTTCAAACCGTAAATTTGTATCCAAACAGAGTTGAGTATTTAAAGTATAACAAAAACATATAGGAATCTAAGAAACCATTAAATTATGAGATCTTCAAAAAACAAAGCTAAGGGAATTGAATGAACTTACCACCTGACCCAGCATTTGAACAATAGAGCCAGAAATCGTTCAGATCAGAACCAAGAACCGGTAGTCTCCCTTCACGAGCATAAGATTTCAAAGCAGTATCAATAACAGCGGCAACAACCTCTTCTTCATTCACCACAAAACGGATCGGGCCAGCGCTCCCCAGCACAGTAATGCTGATCAAGAGCCTGTTACCCTTGGGGGTTTGATTCTTCTTCTGCTTGTACAATAACATTATCACAAAATAAAGAAAATCTAAACAAAGTCTTGAATTGGGTATCAATAAAAATCGGATTTTTTTTTAATTTTTAGTTTTTTTTGGCTAAAACAATTATCAACAAAACAAGATTTTCGTTTATGGGTCGAGGCCGAGGCAGCGGTAGTACCAGCCTTCCATGCAAGATCCAAAGGCGAAAGAAAGAGGTGAGCTCGCCCTTGATTCACAAAGGGAGAGCATCAAATTACTACTCCTCAAGATTGTTTCCACCATTCACAAACAATTTTTCACAGAAACTAATTCTAGAATAAAGCAGAAAAAGCAAACAAAAACTACTTAAAGAAGAAATCTTGAATACAAAAGAAGCTCAAAGAAGAAAACTAAGAGATGGATTTTAATTCTCGGAGAGAAACTGATGTGGGTATTTGATGTTTTTTTTTCTTTCCTTGGCTGGCTATTTATACGAATGAAAGCAAAATTGGCTGGTTAAAATGGGGAACCGACTACGTTTAGGGTTTGGAATTCGGAAGCGTGTTACATTGGGTTGTATTTGTTTTTGACTTGGCTTGGTGGGTTTTGTTTAGTTGGTTAATTAGTCTAGCAATTCACGCCGACCTTCCTCGCAGTCCCGCCCGAAAACCAGCCAAGGAAAAGCAGCCTACATCGCAAATATCTCTCACTCAAAAAACCAACAGTTATTTATGTGGCAAGATTTGTCATGTTTTAGGTTTTATATATATATATATATATATATATTCTTATTTTTGTAGGTATTTTTGGCTCTTTTCTATTTTGCCTTTATATAAAAATTTTCTAGTAAAATTTTTAGATTTCTCGGCACTAAAATCACGTTTATTTCGTTTTAGGTAACTTCATTTTTAATCTTTTAGGCAATTTTTTTTGTTTTGTTTGATTCAGCGGTGTAGGGTGTTGAATTGAATGTCCGAAATTTACTCTATCCTTAAATTCGAAAGGTATTTGTTACTTGTGCCGATATTTCCTCGAGTCCTCAATTTGTTTTTTTGATTGATTGATAACTATTTAAATAAAGATAATAGACGAATAATTTTAATTAAATACAAAGAATAATAATATTATGTTGAGTGTAAAGTTTGTAAATTATTTTGAAATTATCATATAGAATTATAATTCCAAGTTGAATTCAATAAGAAATTTTAGAATTGGAATTTTCATCAAATAACTACTTTTTTACTACATAAGAATTTTTGGAATTCTCATTTATAATTAAAAGGCATAATTACAATAATAAATAATCATTAAAATTAAAATCAAAATTAGCAAAAATAGATAATCACCTTTCTTTCAATGAATTAACAAATAGTCTTAATTACCTTTCATTCACTCCCTAAACTGCTAAAAAGAAAAAATAAAAAAATTTTGGTTCACATGTAGAAGAGAACACAGATTTCGATTTATTTTTTCAAAGAGCATTTAATTATTATTATTGTTATAGCAATAAAAAGTAAATTTGTTTCCTTTTCATACCCACGTTGTCTTGGAGTGCAAGACAAGAGTATTCAATATAATAATTAATTAATTAACTAACTAATTAGCTGCTTAAACCAAACTACTCTTAATTCAATTAATTATCTTGCATTCGGTTCACATGAATATGTATTGGTTTAGGGTTAAATAGAACAAATCCATGGCCAAATTACATGGATAGTAGCCAATATTAAAATTTGTGGGAAGAAGTTGGAAAAATTAATTTTTTTTATTATTAGATGAACTATACTTTCTTATAATAAAATTTTAAATTAAATGAAAGGGTTTTCTGACAACTATATTTAAATTAAAACTAGTGCATGATAATTCAAATATTATTCACGAGAATATATCAAAATTAGAATCTGGGATACCATTTCCTAATCACATGCAACTCATCCCCGTAGAATATATGCATAACACAAATATCACATAAAATATACATGGTTTTCGACTTCCTTGAGCCATCCATTTGGTAGCTATCTAGAAACCTTTTCTTCACATGCCAACAGGAATCATTGGTTCACTCCAACCAATTGATTCTTGTTCACGTTGATTTGAGTAAACCAAAATTAAGCAAGTTTTAAATAATACTTAATTCCTCTACAACCATTGATTTGAATTGCCAACTTGTTAATTTGATCAGATTCCCTTCCAGGAAATAAAATCAACATAACTGAAAACCCTTTCGTCATTTATGGAATCATGTCTTTTCGTGGATTTTTAAAATTGTTTTTGAGTGGTTTTAAATACAAGAGGAAAAGAAAAAAAAACATGGGGATGCATGGTGCGTGTTGAAATGCCATGTCCATTAATTAATTTTTTAAATTATAATTTTCATTAATTTTTAAATTTATTTGAATGCATGTTACTGCTGAAGCTAGGATTACCCATCCATTTATAAGTTATTATTTTTGTTAACATGTGTATATATATATATATATATATATAATATATATATATATATATATATAAATAAATTCCCCTCCAATTATAATGTAATCAAGATTCACACCACTAATCTTTTGTACCACTAAAACAAAATTGCCAGTTGAAATACTTAACACCCACATAAGTTTTTTTAATTAATAATTCTCTCAAACAGTTTTAATTAGCTGATACATATTTTATCTTAAAATCTTTTCGATGTGATCATTGTAAAATAATCCTTGAAATGCTAACATAACAATTCCTTTAAAAGATCTTTCAGCCTTGTTTGTGTATTAGATGTAGCACCATCTGGGGTTTGCTTTCAGCTGTAACATCCGTTCAAGAATATAGTGACTGATTTATAGGGTTTTCTTTTCTTCCCAACCATTCTTCTTTGACTGCTGCGCATTTGCTTGCACTTGTGGTCTTGATTTGTTTAGTACTTCTTTTCCATTCAAGTTGTAGTCGGTAGATTAATTTTCTTCGTTTTGTGTCCAAGATTACTTGCTTGCTTACCTATACAAATTTAAAAGAAATTAACCGAGGTGGAAGTACTTGTTCGTTCGAATATAGAATCTCTTGACTGCAACAGTGTGTTCTGTCCTGTTACTAAAAGCTAAAATGTTTGAGTAAACGTTAATGTTAATTAAACACTCAGCCAGTAATTGATGCAATGGACGATAAAATATGTTTAAATTTTTTAATGCAATGATTAAGTATAATTTTAATAAACGTTTAATTTTAAATTAACAAGTTAAATTATTAAAATATGTTTAATTTTTTGATCAATAATTAAGTATTATTTTAATGAATATTGATTTAAACTTATAAGAAAGATAACTTTTTAATTCAAAAAAAGTTTTAAATTTTACAAAAATTAATTATTAATTTTATTAAAAATTATTTGAAATTACAATAACTAGTTATCATATTTACTCAAGAAAGTGAAATAAAAATAATAATCTAACTAGATTAAATCTTTGCATATTATAATAACAAAATAGACTCCTTGAAAACTTCTTAAACTTGAGCTCCCTGCCGCCTATGAACAATGCCTAGCACAATTGGCTCAGTGCACGAAGACCAAAATGCAATATGCAGCAACAATCATAAAATAATATATTGATCTACCCCACCAAAGATTCTTATTTTGCGCTAGTGTGTGCATACTGGAGTAGCTTGTAGTCAAAAAAAGGAGTTGGAGATTCTCTTTGGTCACTATTTCTTGGCATTTTCCACCAATTCACCGCCCTGATTGGGGAGGGTGAGATCATTTTGGTTCTCTTTTACTTGACAGGAAGTTGCAAATTGTGCATGAAGTGACTATAAGTCTGTCTTGTTTTACACCAAGAAATTGAGATCTCAGCACATGCAACAAGATCACAACGCACCGACTAATTATATCTGCCAACCAAAATGGAGCCACTATGAAGGTTACACAACTTTTTCATGACAACGATCAATCATATTGTCCCAAGCTTGGATAAAAATGATGATGAAAAAATGGTAAGAGGATGAGAAGCATTTGGTCCCCATTTGTGGTTGTATGATCATTGCTGGTAATTTAATTCTATCGTAATAGATAGGCAAATATGAATATACAAGTATAAGAGGATATGATATTTTTTGACAACCTGGAAACAAATTCTGCCCCTTCTAATATTGGATAACTCAAACAGTTCAAAATTTGTCTATTTAGTTCCTTTAAAAACATGGGCATAGCAATGAAAGCGGCAGATCACAAAGCTCACTAATAATTTCTTTTTTTCCATTCTAATTTAGAGAAAATTTTTGTTGGCAAACTTAATAAATTGCAGGCAATAGTGGAAATCTCTGTCGAGTTATACGTGGACATGCTTTATTTAAACTGCCTTTGATTAACCATTAATGAACATCCGTACAATTTGCCTGAGTCTTATAGCATACAAGGTGGGATAGGCTCTTTCCGATCGAGGAACAGAAAAATTAAGAAGTGCAGCCGTTACTTAATTCTTAATTGAAAATAAACTTTGATTAATTTTCCGGCAAAAACATGTCTCGTTCAATAGAAAGTGTGCTCGGTCTGCTCAGAATCGTTGTAAAAAGAGGCATAAATCTTGCGGTGCGCGATGCTCTTAGCAGTGATCCTTATGTTGTTATTACCTCGGGCAGACAGGCATGGTTTTTTATTTTTTTCCCATAATCAATCACATAATTAAATTATATTTTCTTAACCTGAATCGCACGAGTAATTTGAATTAATAAAAGTTAATCCAATTGAATTTAATATATTGACTTCTTTCAAAACTTTGTTTCCTTTATGAATTGTTGCAGAAATTGAAGACCCATGTGGTGAATAGCAACTGTAATCCTGTTTGGAATTGTGAATTGACTCTTCCAATTCGAGACCCTCATCTTCCAATCCATTTGGTAAGTAATCAATCTACTTCATCAATCTTTTGATAGCTTTATGGCGCTATTCGCAAAACCTTGCAAGGGATCCATTTATTTTATCACATGAACGGATTTGCTGAGATAAAAAGGTAGATCAGAATAGAATCTGGCCCATATTTCATAGAATTCTTTTAATACTTCACACTACCATGCAGAATATTACCATAATTCTTCCTAGAAAGCATGTAAATTTAAAGGCCTGTTTTACCTGTTAAATCAAATGGTATGTACGAGCAGGTTTCATGCACATAACATAAACTTTAATTTGTGCTTCTTATTGCGTATCGTTCTGCAGACAGTTTTCGACAAAGACACATTTAGTGTGGATGACAAGATGGGAGAAGCAGACATAGATATAAAACCTTATCTTGCATGTCTAAAAATGGGGTTAGAACACCTCCCAAACGGCTGTGCAATCAAGAAAGTTCAGCCAACGAGGGCAAACTGCCTTGTCGACGAGAGCAGCATTGTTTGGAACAATGGAAAAATAAGCCAAAACATGCGTCTCAGATTGAGCAACGTAGAATGCGGCGAAGTAGAGATTCGTATTGATTGGGTTGAGCTTCCAGGTTGCACGGGTTTGGGATCTCATGCTCTGTGATCGAATTAATTAATTAATTAAATGATTTGCTTGTTTGTTTTATGCTGTGTGTTTTCTTGAATGTATTTTGCTCTCTATGTTTCAAGACAAATGCGGATCTGAGCTTCTATATATGTGAATTGTATTTGATATGTGCTCTTGTGCTTTCGTTTGAGTACATACAAATCAATAAGTTAAATGAGATTCCACCAGTTTTGTTATAATATTTGATGAGAATTTGCATTGAAATATGTAATGGTTTTGTCAATATGAATGTTAATTGTTATATGTTTTCAAATATAAAATATGAAATGATTAATAAATTTAAAGAAATTTTTATCAATTTTATTATGATAGTAGATGAGAATTTATATTAAAATATGTAATATTTTTGTCCATATGAATGATAATTACTATACATTTACAAATATAAAATATAAAATGATGTGTACAATTAATATTAAATATTATATAAGTGAATAGTATTACAATATGTGTAGAGTTTGATTTTATAAAAATTATATTATATATTTTTTTATTTAATTTTATAATATTCTCGTCACAACATAATTTTTTACGTATCTATCTTACTTTATTTTTAGATATGTTCATTATGCAAAAATACTTATCGAGACATTAGAGTAAAGGTATATTTGATTTTGATACTCTTTACTGCGGATTGAATTATTATGCGCACAACCTAACCTTATAAAGCCTAAAATACTTTATTTGAATAATTGGGTCGAAATGATCCATCTAATTAATATTAAATAGTTGTAAGGTCAGACTCAAATGATATAATAAATTCGAATTTGTATAATCTAACCAATAATAGAGACTGCAACTTATATATTGACAAAGTTATAAAAAAAAAGTTAAATTAGAGAAGTTCTTGATCTCAAATCAATCCATGGTTATTTTTATATTTTGAACTATTGTCCTACTTTCTCTCTGTAAATAAAGTTTGTATTATTTTAACAAATTTAATATTAATACAATTTAATAGGTATTAAAATAATATAAAATTTAAATTTAATTTAATATAATATATTTAAAATAATACAATTTAATATGCGTTGTTATTAAGTATATTTGATAGTAACTATTAAAATCTATTATTTTAAATAAACTAAATTAAAATCAAATATAATATATTAAATTAAAATTTATACTATATTTAATACAATATATACTAAATTAAAAAAAAATATAGACTTTTACTAACTGTTAAAGAGTAGATAATCAAATAAGGCGTTCATTTCATTGAGTGCAACAAAAATATTCATCACACCAACTGTGAATCAGCTGGTACAAATTAACACAAAACGCAAGTGCTTCTACAGAAGCACTTATTTTTAAGACGAAATTATACACACAGACAAACATGCACACATGATTGAGACCTGATCCGACGGATCTATGCCTTCTGGTTATGATGGGCATCAATATCTTTGGTCATATTTTCGACCAATTTAATTATTCCGTGGGGTTCAGGAACATCGGCACTCTTCTTCACATATTTTAGAGTCCAACGAACCAAGCAGCCTTCACCCTTTGGAATGGCTTGAACTGTTACATGGAAATCGTCATACTTCTCAAATAGATGTCCTTCAAGCACTTTGAAAGTCCTTATGTAGTTTGTATCATCTATTGCTTCAACTAGCTCCTTGGCATTTTCTTGAACTCCATCTGTAGTTTGTGCGATGCAATAAGCAGATTTAGGAACACAAAACCTTGCAAGAGATTGAAAAATTTAATTTATAAAAATACAATTTAGTTCGTTTAGTCTCTCAGTGTAGGAGTTAAGAGATTGACTGATCGATTAAAAACTCTCTCTTGACCTTTCATTATTTCGCATCGGTACAAGAGCATATCAGTTTTACAGATTAGCTGATTCAATTAATTAAATAATTAAGGCGGTATAGAATTTAAAATTTGGATGTTCGTTCATATTCAAATATTACGAAATCTTAAGCATGCGAGGGGCTTACCGTGCATGTAAGTCCAGGAAACGATAGTGCCTACTTTGCCCCATTCACCTTCGTGCAAATCAGCAGCCTGAATATGTCCAGGAGACATAGTGGAAACATGGTGCGGTTTGTGGCTGAAAACATGATGAAATGCAGCCGCAGGAGTCTTGATTTCTATTTCTGTCTCCAATTGGCCAGAGAGAGACATTTTTTTGGCCTATGAAATTCGCAAAGCAAATATTTGAGCAACGAAGAGAGAACAAGAGGCAGTGGCGAAGAACACGGACTCCAACTAGCCCTCTATATAGAAATTTTTGTTATGCTTTGGGCATGCATTGAAGGTTCTTTATGTCAAATTTCAGGTTACAAAAAGGTTATTTTAAAAAGAGAAGGTTAAATAACATAATCCCCGTCGCAATCTCAATAATGCAATGCTTCGTCATAAAGAACTGGAATTTTTCATTATACTATTAGAATCGCATGTTTCACGTTACGGTGTCGGTTTGCAGCCTTAAGCCTAAATTATAATAATTTTGTTAAAATGTAATAAGATAAATTATGTTTAAGTGTAATAGCTTACGACTATAAGTTGGGGATTTCTACTTAATGTTTGGTTTATTATTGAACTACTATAATATATTTTAATTTTATCACTAAACTTTAACAACTAAACAACTACTACAAACCTTGTGGCAAGGAATCACCCACTTCTTTTGGGGAAGTGGGTTTGTTTGTTTTAATTTTTTCTACAAAATTGGGTTTCACGCTTACAAGTGCCCGGCTTAACATAAATTTATGCATATGGGTTATATCACAATAGATTTATTTAAGATTGGGGGTTTAAAGAAAAAATGTTGGTAGCCGTGCACAAACGAGGAGCTTGATTCAACATAAATCTAGACATGTGAGTTGTGCCAATAGATTAATTCTAACGTTAGTTTAATTTAAGATTAGTGGGGTTTGATTCCTTGGTAGTTTCCCAAATAATAATTATTGGTAGACATCTCATTACACTTAAATGAGCAGCCAGATATAATATTGACCTAGACTTTTGGGTTGCACCATAGGAGATTAACTCAAGGCTTAAATGAGGAACCTGATCCCATATAGTTTTGGATATTTGAGTTGTCGGATGATGGATTAACTAAAGGTTAGTAGGTTGAATTGCTCAGCGGCTTTTTGTGACATTATAAATAGACATCTCTTTAAACTTAAAAAGGATGAACTTGATTTAATATAAATTAAGATATTTATATTACACTATAATAAATTAATAAGGTTAATGTATCGTATTTTTTAAGAGTTTTTTTTTAAATTATGAGTTGACATTTCTTTACACTTAGATAAAAGATTTGATTCGATGTTAATCTATACATTTAAATTACACTATATTAGATTAATTTAAGGTCAACCACCCGATATACATGGATATAAACACATGTTAAATAAAAAAAATTAAAAATTTTATTTATTAAAACTAAAATTTTCATTCAAAATATATATATATGTGAAATCTAAGATGAATAGTTTATTATACGGCCAAAATAATGAATAGCTTTCAAACATATCTTCTATCATATGGATGGACTAGGAACCAACTTTTTTTTATTATAAAATATTAATAATTTTACTTTACTCTTTTATATGTTATTAAATATAAACATAATTTATTTATATCAAATAAACTCTCTCTAATTAATAATTTGTACTAAAATAAATTCAATATCGTATTAAATTTGAAAAAAAAACTATAATTTACTTGTCCTAATCTTAATCTAAGTATCTTATGTATAAATTATTACTATTCAGTCATTTTCATTTCATTAAACATTTCATCCAATAAATTATAAATAAAATTAAAAAAAATATTTTATTATTATTATTTTTTCAACAATTCTTAAATTAAAATTAATAATTTTTTTCACTTCCTATTTCTTTGTGTTTATTACAATTATTTTTTATTGTTTTGAGTAAAAATATGGTATCAAATTTTCTTTACATTAGTATTAAATTAAAGCTAATTGAGGGTAAGAATGATGAAGGCTCGATTAATTGGGGTGTACTTAGAAAGATAATTTGATCCGTCTTATTATCAGAGAAACATTTTGGTCAGACCAACTAATATGGACTGTGCTTAGTAAATCTTATAGGTGTTTTTAGTTTCCTTTCTTATATTGTTACGCGGTTTCGAGAGTCGTTCTCTGAGCTTCTTCCATGGAAGACCAGAAGAGACAAAAACTGGCGATACCAACGTCGCCATCACTGCTCTGGTTCTTCTCAACCGCCGCCTGCATAAAGCTTCTTCTAATCCCATCATACCACAGCACTGACTTCGAGGTCCATCGCCATTGGTTAGCTCTCACTCATTCTCTTCCTCTCACGGATTGGTACTCAGACGAGACCAGCCCTTGGACTCTCGATTACCCGCCATTTTTTGGCTACTTCGAACGATTCCTCTCCGTTTTTGCCCACTTCGTCGACCCCCAGATCGTAGATATCACCAACGGCTTAAACTATAAGAGGAATTCAGTGATCTACTTTCAGAGAATCACTGTTATTTTATCCGATTTATTGCTTCTCTACGGGGTTTATAGATTGACAAAGAATTTGGATGTTAAGAAGCGAATTTTGATCTGGGTATTAATTGTTTGGTCTCCTGGATTGGTGATTGTTGACCACTTGCATTTTCAGTACAATGGGTTTTTGTTGGGTTGGTTGCTGTTATCTATTTCGTTTTTACAGGAAGGGAGAGATTTGATGGGTGGATTTCTTTTTGCTGTTTTGCTATGCTTTAAGCATTTGTTTGCTGTCGCTGCTCCTGTTTATTTTGTGTACTTGTTGCGGCATTATTGCTGGAAGGGCATGGTTAGGGGATTCTGGCGGCTTTCGCTTATGGGCACTGTGGTTGTGGCAGTTTTCGCGGCGGCTTACGGGCCATTTGTGTATCAGGACAGGTAATAACTTCATTGGCTTAGGAATGTTGTATAATTTTGTTGTTGAGCATGTTGTTAACATTCCGATGAATTATTATCTTCTTTCAGTCGACTCTTCCTAGTTCAGTAATTTCAGTGAATCTGTCTGTGTTCTGCTCTTGCTTCTAGATTAACATGTGTTCAAAGAATTTGTTGGTAACTATGTTAAATATATCTGTCTGGTCCTTAGCGTTAAGCTTAAGCGGTTTATTGTATGACCCTTATCATTAACCTTAAGCTTTTACATCAATCATAGTGTCATAGCATGCTCTCAAATTCTACAGTTTAAACTCTGTGAACACCCAAATTTTCAAAAACAATATTTGGTTCCCATGTAACAAAGTTCCTTAAATAAAAATCAGACTTACACGTGGGTATTTGATTGTTACCTTTAAATTTATGTTTCAGGCGAACTGGCAGATTCAACAGACTCAAAATGGATTAATTCTTTCACTTGAGATTTTATATTGAATGGATTGTTTTTTCTTAAAGCAAATTAGTGACCTGTATTGAGTTGAATTCTTATTGTGAGGAAATTTTATGGCTTATAAACAATAATGTCTTCCCTTTGATAAGCTATTAATGTGACACTTAGTGGGTTGTAATATTTCAGGACAATTTCTTGAACTCAAACTTGACTTGAACCATGCAATTCTTGCCTTGCAGATACAACAAGTCTTCCTCCGTATGTTTCCCTTTGGCAGGGGACTATGCCATGCTTATTGGGCTCCTAATTTTTGGGTTTTCTACATCATATTAGATAAAGGGCTCGCTTTCTTTCTCAGAAAGCTCGGGTTCAACATCCGGACACCAGCAGCTTCTTTCACCAGTGGACTAGTAGGGGATTCGTCGCCTTTTTCTGTATTACCTCAGGTATTAACATGCAACAGACTTGACTAACATAAAAAAAAAGTTGTACTCAATGAACTTGATGCTAGGATTTCAAAAAGTAGTCTTACAGTGGGAGGGATCTTGTACATTCACATCTTAAGTTTCTAAACATATGGAATTTGCTAGACTATGAAGGAATATGCTGCTTTATTTCTGCATATATATCGCAAGCACTTGCAGCTGTTAATTTTGTATATTTGAATTGATCAAATGGCAGATCACCCCTGTGACAACCTTCATCATGGTCCTGCTTGCTTTATCTCCTTGTTTGATTAAGGCTTGGAGAAAACCACAACCAGGGCAAATTGCTAGATGGATAGGCTATGCTTACACATGCGGTTTCTTATTTGGTTGGCATGTTCATGAGAAAGCATCACTTCACTTTGTCATCCCCCTTGCCATTGTTGCCGTGCAAAGTTTGAAGGATGCAAAACATTACTTTGTGCTATTGATAGGTACGTTTCTTCCTGCTTGCTTCATCACTTTAATTTGCTAATGAGCGGAATTGTCTGCTGCGTTATGATTTCTGCTTTGTTATATCTGTAAGCATTTTTAGTTCTTGCACCCAATTATTTGTTTACGTGGGAGATTGTTTTGTGTATTGTATGTAGTATCTTGCTATTCCCTTTTTCCACTGCTATATGAAGCCCAGGAGTACCCAATAAAAGTTCTATTGCTTCTGTTTCACGCAAGTGTTATGTGGCTTGGTTTTTCTGCAACATTTGCCGAACTTCCAGCAGCTAAAGAAACTGCATCTGCACCCACAAATCAAATTGGTGCTCAACTGAAATTGATGGACAGTTCCAGTGCTTTTACTGAGAAAGGCAGATTTACTATTGGGAAGGTTGGACAGATTTATCTGCTTGGTCTTTTGCTTGTTGAGATTTGGGGTCAGTTTTTACATCCTTATCTTCTTGGTGATAAGCTTCCCTTTGCTCCGCTCATGTTGATTTCGATATATTGTGCACTAGGAGTTATGTACTCTTGGATTTGGCAGCTAAGATGGATAGTTAAATCCACCTGATTTATTTTTCCCTGGGATGATTTTTGTACATGAATAGAAAACCTTACAGAATTTTGAGAACTGCATGCAGAAAATTTCTGTAATTCCGGAAGATGGGCCCTGTCATATAGGAACCCAATTGTATGGCCAGAAGATGTGCCAAATGAGAGAGCTTATTCTCTAGACCGAGATAGTTTGTATTCTGTAGTTCTCCTGTCCATTGATTTATGGCTTCCATTATCAAAAAATAATTAAAAAAAACTTAGATATCCGCATGATCCTACAAGTAGTAAGAGCGTAGAAGCAACAATTTATTTTTAAAGCACTTTTACCTCTAGAGATAAGATAGCTAACAAAGTTTCGTACAATACTTATGTCAATTTTATCACGACAGAAGTAAATAAACAGAGTTCAGTCATGCAGTATCATGCATTAAGTTCATTGGCATGGATTGGTCTGTCAAGCATACCATTGCTCATATTTAGTGGATAAACGACGTTGGATCGGTCTACTTGTGGGATCATGCGAATATTGATGTAAAGTCATACGCCACCCCTTTTTTGTTTTTAATAATAATAATAATAATAATAATTTAGTATATATTGCATTAAATATAGTATAAAGTTTTATTTAATGTATTGTAATTAAGTAAAAGATTTTGTTTTGGTGGAACTCAAATATAAGCTGAGTGAGAGATTTGTTAAGATGAATTTTATTATTTTTAATTTTATATTTTTTAAAAAATATTAATAAATTTTAAAATTTATTTTCTATAATAAAATCTTTTATTATTATTGATAGTAAAATAGAGTATTAAAACAAAACGGCAATTGTTGATAAATTTTAAACTTTAGAATTTTTTAAATTGATTCAATTATAAAATATGGTAATGTGCACTTGAACAGTTATCGCTTCAAAATCAAAATGTATTCTTCAATCAATTAAATACTGGTTTGCATATAATGATTGTGAGTTATTTTATCTTCTCTTTGAACGTGAAATGACATAAAGAGCCTTCAGTGCATGCCTCCAAACACAAATTTCTGTATAAAAAGGCTAGCTGGAGTCCAGCGTTATGCGCCATTGCCTCTTGTTCTCTCTTCCTTGCTCAAATATTTGCTTTGCGACTTTCATTGGCCAAGAAGAAAAAAATGTCTCTCGCTGGTCAGTTGGAGACAGAAATGGAAATCAAGACTTCTGCGGCTGCATTTCATCAAGTTTTCGGCCACAATCCGCACCATGTTTCCACTATGTCTCCTGGACATATTCAGGCTGTTGATTTGCACGAAGGTGAATGGGGCAAAGTAGGCACTATCGTTTACTGGACTTACATGCACGGTAAGGCCCTCGCATGCTTAAGATTTCGTAATATTTGAATATGAACGAACATTCAAATTTTAAATTCTATACCACCTTAATTATTTAATTAATTGAATCAGCTAATCTGTACAACTGATATGCTCTTGTACCGATGCGAAATAATGAAAAGAAAAAAAGGCCAACAGTGCCAGTTTTTAATCGATCAGTCAATCTCTTAATTCCTACACTAAGAGATTAAACAAATTAAATTGTACTTTTACAAATTGAATTAAAAAATTTGTTCTTGCGAGGTTTTGTGTTACTAATTCTGATCGTTGTATTGCACAAACTACAGATGGAGTTCAAGAAAATGCCAAGGAGCTAGTTGAAGTAATAGATGATACAAACTACCTGACGACTTTCAAAGTGCTTGAAGGACATCTATTTGAGAAATATGACAATTTCCATGTTACAGTTCAAGCCATTCCAAAGGGTGAAGGCAGCTTAGTTCGTTGGACTCTAAAATATGCGAAGAAGAGTGCCGATGTTCCTGAACCCCATGGAATAATTAAATTGGCGGAAAATATGACCAAAGATATTGATGCCCATCATACCCAGAAGGCATAGATCCATCGGATCAGGTCTTAATCATGTGTGCATGTTTGTGTGTATATAATTTCGTCGTCTTAAAAAATAAGTGCTTCTGTAAAAGCACTTGTGTTTTGTGTTAACTTGCACAAGCTGATTCGCAGTTGGAGTGATGAATATTTCTGTTGCACTGGATGAAATGAACGCCCTCTTTGTTTTATCTACTCTTTAACAGTTAGTAAAAGTTTATAATATTTTTTTAATTTAGTCTAAATTTTTATTTAATGTATTATAATTAATTTTAATTTAATTTATTTAAAATAATAAAATTTAATAATTACTATCAAATATGTACTTAATAACTAATACTAAATCATATTATTTTAAATAAATTAAATTAAGAGAAAGTAGAATAATAGTTTAAAATATTGAAATGACCATTGATTGATTTGAGATCAAAGAAATTCTCTAATTCAACTAATTTTTTTTTATAATTTTGTTAATATATAAGTTACAGTCTCTGTTATTGGTTGGATTATACAAATTTGAATTTATTATGTCGTTTGAGTATGACCTTACAACCACACTAAGACATATCAAATCAAAAGAACTGTAGTTCCGGCAAAATGAAAATGACCATAGAAGACCATAGAAGGCAATTGAAAGAGAAAGGCCAATATTGCTAATGTATTCTTGAAATAAAGATTAATTTTCTTGAGATTGTGGTTGGAAAGGTGATGTTGATAAATTAATAAAGTTAAAATTAAAAAAAATTAAAGATAGATAGATAAAAAAAAATCAAAAAGTTGCTACTTAACCCACCGGCGGTAAAAAACGATAATAATTCTAGTGCAGAATTTAAGCCCGTTTGAAACTTTTAAAAGAAAAAAGAAAAATGCCAACAAGATGGATAATAAAGATATTCTTATAACTATTTGAAGGAGATAAAGTTTGTTGTCAGATCTTAAAATAGATGGAAACCACGCACTGTCCCTGCCAATTTTAATTTGCATGTGATCAGGTGTTCATGAATCTTCCAGGTATATCCCGACATGTTCCATTCATAATTGCAACTTCTTTCCAGAAATTTGCTGACAATCATGCATGGGAGTGGGAAAGTTTTCTCTGAATTTGTCCTGTCATGTAAATAATACATAATATTATTAATTAAAAATAAATTTTATTTTATTTTTTATTAACTACTAATAAATTAAAAAAAATATTTTTTTTATTAATGATGTCACGAACGATTATGACTTTGTTGAGATCAATAACCTCGCTAATTTTTGTATGACTTTGTTAATATATAAGTTTCAGTCTCTATCCTTGGTTGAATTTTTATTATATCGTTTGAGTCTGATCTCACGAAGACTCAGATCATAAGGACTGTAGTATTATTATAATTGATAATTGATAAGATAACGTAATAAAAAAAAAGTGAGCATCGTGTTGCGCAATGAATGAGATCACGAACGATTATGGCTAAATCTTTCGAAAGTTAAAAAATTATTTTAAAATAATAAAAATCTAAGATAATCAGATGATGCAGTATATATTATGTCTATGGTGATTGATAAATGAATAACGTGCATCATAAGAATCAAATAAAAAATAAAATGCCAAACATCTGACAACGAGGCATTCAATTATTGCAAGATGAAACAACTGGAAATTTTTATTTTATTTTTTCAATTATTTTGAAGGGAAAATAACATAAAAGAAACAGGCAAAAAGACCCTAGAATGCATATCTGAAAAGGCATACCCAAACTTCTGTATAAAGGCTCTAAACCGGTGTCCTTCAGCACTGCCTCTTGCTCTCTCTTCGTTATTGAAAACATTAGTTGCCTCTGAGAATTTCTTCAGCCAAAAGAAAAAATGACTGTAGTTGGACATTTGGAGACAGAATTAGGGATCAAGGCTCCTGCTGTAGCATTTCATGATGTGTTCAGCTGCAGACCGCACCACTTTGCCAATATATCCGACCATAAGAAAAAGAAGTGTCAGCGTAGACTACCAACATAGAAAGGATACGTATGCATTAATCTAATAGCAATGTTTTTCAACAAAATTCTTTTTATGTTGGTAAAATTTATCAAATTGAGCAGGCTACGATAACACTTCTGTTTCTCATGATACAGCAAGCGACTGCCAATCCTTTCCACACAAAAACATACATAAAGTTATAGTTATAAGCTTAATATGTTTTTATAAATTTTAATAGCACTTGAAGGACCTTCTTGAAGTCATACACAGTGTCAAATGTTTCTCCTTTCTTCACCTCCATGTTACCTTTTGAATCCATGCAAAACTAAAATTCCCCATTGTTTCCTTCATATCTTCCCATTAAGGTATTGTCATTATGTTCTTCAACTAGAACATTGCTGTCATTATCAGATTCGTATTCTAACATCTTTGAATCAGCATCATCATCTCCTGCGATTGCAGGTTCATCTTCTGAGTTAGAAACACATATGCCAGAATTATCCTCTATTTCCATTATTTTATTTATCTCAGAAACATGTTGTATCTCGCTATTCTCAGTATGTTGTATCTTATGTACATAGAAATATAAACATTGAGCAAACCAAAACACAGAGCTAGGGATTTGTCAAGTATATGGAGAACATACATACAATTTCATTGAGAAGCAGTACGCAATCAAACAAACAATAGGTGGTGGGATGAAACAATAAGCATTGAACGCAAGCAAAACCCAAATAATACAACTCGGTGATCACGTCCTTTTGAATGTTAGAGAATAACTCATTGCAGGTGTTTACTTTTACGTAGAATATAAAATTACTCATTGCAGGTGTTTACGTTTACGTAGAACTCTCTAAAATTAGTATTAATAAGCAAAACTGATAGACGCATGACTGAATCAACTCTAAATTAACAAACCACGGCTTTAAAATGGCTAGGTTTTCAAGAACAGTGATGGGTTTCGAAATCAACCAAATAAATTTTTTCTGTCCCAAAGGAAACAAAAAATAATCCAATAAATATAATCTCAAATAAACAAAATTGCAAAGAAAATGAGTCAAGAATAAATGCATGCCTTGAATTCATAGAGAAACCTAAGTGTTGACGTTGAAACTGAAATTAGTATCGTCAGTTTTTGCATCAACAGTGAAGAAAACACACGAAATTTTCCCAAATCATTTACGTCTCCATTGTCCAAAATTCGTTGGGTTTAGAAATTGCACGTGTTTCGTATGATTTCAGCAAGAACTCCATATCCATTTTTAGCTTTGTTTTGCGTCCTTGAGGTGTGTTTTGTTTTGACTCTATTCCAAAATTATTGAAATAAAATTGGCAAAATAAATGTTAATTCACAAAAATGGGCACACACTTAACGGTCATCTCACAGTCAAACATAATGGTAGGGGTGTTAAATGTGCCTTTACATAACATTTTCATA
The DNA here is from genome assembly GCA_019650275.1 of Xylocarpus granatum. Taxonomy (NCBI): domain Eukaryota; kingdom Viridiplantae; phylum Streptophyta; class Magnoliopsida; order Sapindales; family Meliaceae; genus Xylocarpus; species Xylocarpus granatum. Next base: position 126,388 of record BNST01000394.1, on the reverse strand, counting down.
AACCTCAGGGGGTTACCTGAAAAAATCCTAAAAAAAATTCTGACGACAAATGTAACACGTCAATAACCAACAGTCACGTGGTAGAAACTGAGCATTAACTTCCATCTATTTAAGAAGAGGCTCCATGACTTTAAAATTTATGAGTCCTTCGGTTTCCAAAATATTTTTCACATTATGGCTCTAGCTGGGAAGATGGAAACTGAAGTGGAGATTAAGTCTCCTGCTGATAAATTCTACAATACATTCAGCAGCAAAGCACACACTGTGCCAAATTTGTCCCCGGATAACTTACATGGAGTTGAGGTTCATGAAGGTGATTGGGAGAGCCAGGGATCAGTCAAACTCTGGACTTTCTCTGTAGGTATGGCATGCAACACAAATCTTAGTCAAAACCATTATTATTCTGCAATTATCATATCTTGTAACTCGAAAAATTTTCGTCTTCTAAACTGAAGTTGCTCCGTTGAAAGCACTTTGTTTTCAGGAAAAATTAAATTTCTCTGTGGGATTGAACATAAAACATGAAGTCAAACTCGAATATGTATGTTTTTTGCAATTATGATATTATTATTATTGCAGATGGAAATGTTGAGACAATGAAGGAAAGGGTGGAACTAGACCCAGAAAACAAAACGGTGAACATGGTTGCTCTGGAAGGGGATTTAATGAAGCATTTCAAGAGTTACAAGGTGATAATCAAAGTTATTCCAAAGAGTGAGGGTAGCCTGGTGAAATGGATGTGGGAATATGAAAAACTTCAAGAAGATGGTCCAACTCCAAGCAAATATGTGGATTTTGTTGCTAATCTCACCAAAAATATTGATGCAAATCTTCTCAAGGAAGAGCCAAAATCTTTGGCTGTAGTATTGGGAATGTGAACCGTAATTCCAGGAGGGGTTATTTAAGACAAATAAAAGCCATGTTAGGTGAAAATAATTGTCAACTTTGTGCCTCAAGATTAATTAACAAATTAATCATGTACCATACAAGCTAATATTATCAGACAATTGTAATAGAGTACAACCAAATTTTATAAATTAGTTTTTTTTAAAAAAATTATTATTATTTTTAATTTAAACTTTTATTAATTAAATCCTGTGCTTAATAAGAAAAAACCAAAATTTTTAATTTTTTTTTGTAATTATTAACATTTCATGTCATAAAACATCTTTAATTTCAAGCACAGTGACAGATGAGTTGAGCAGCAACGAAAATGCTGAGTGTGTATTTCCAAATCTGAGTTTTTACAAGAGCAACATTACATATAAACACACGCACACTAAGAGGAAGGACATAATTAGCCGCCTTTGGATCAAACGGCTGTAATTTAATATACTGAATACAAATATCATGAAGATAACTGGTAATGGAAAATCCTTTCGAGGGCTGTTGTCATGAGAGGTTTGTTCTGCTGATGCTTTATCCACCAGACTTCGAAGGATTTGCATCAATATGTCGAGTAATACGAGCCATAAAACCCAAGTATTCGTCTGGAACAGGAACGCTCTCCTTCTGTTTCTCCTTTTCAATGGTGGGTTTCAAGCTCGCTCTTACATAAGATCTGAAGATATCACCTTTAATGGTGGCTTTTCACAAGTACAAGAAATGAAAACAAATAATAATAATAATAATAGTTAAAATTATAATTATATTTTAATTTATAAGTCCTTAGTACTATTTAACCTCAGGAGCAGGTGTAGTTGGTTATATCACCTTCCCTCTATAATTCTTTATTATGTTGGCATTTATTAACGTAATAAAATTATTTAATTAATAAAATAAAAAATATATTTATTAATAATAAATAAAAAAATTAATAAAAAATATATTATTTAATTAATATATTAAAAAATTATAAATTTTTTTATTAATTTTTAAAATTATTATTAATAAAATTATTTATTATATTTTATTAATTTAATAATTTTATTTAAAATTTTTTAACATATAAAACCAAACTTGATTTTTAATTACAAGAGAGATGATGTAAGATTTCCGCGAGAATCTTGTAAAAGAGATTTGCTTTACAAATCTTCTTCTAATAAGACAAGCCAAATATCCCGAGAATATCTTTGACCTCTTTACAAATAAGATTTGCCTTGATCTCCATACTCTTTGTCTTCTGTTTGCCATTGATTTTTTTAACCTTTTTCCTCGTTCGTTCTCTTCCCACGGTTAAACTCTTTTATGTTATATTAACGAGTATAAACGCACATAACTCAATATATATATTTTGGACACCGAAGAGGTCAATGTTGCCCGCTTGGTTAGGTGCGATTATGAATTTAATTATTAATTAAGATTAGGCCAACTACCAAATAGATGTTACTCGTTTGGGGTTTCATGTATGCATCATTCTCCTTCATAGTTTTGCTTTAATTCTTGCCTATGAAAAGTGCTTATGATCCATATTGAGCATAAACAATTTGAACAAGAAGTTGCTAATAAAATTGTTAATTTGATCAAGCATTTTTTTAACATTGAGGATTATTCACTTCAAATAATTGACTCACAAATTCTTTCTTTTTCTTATTTGTGTGTTCTTTAATTTTTTTTTAATCTTTGTCGTTCTTGTAGAGGGATTCAACATAAAAATTTTACTTGGATGAACTCCTGTTAAGAGGCCAATATCAATAAGAGATATATGACTGCAATTCAAAACAATGGCCAAAAAAAAGTCAATTTGTTAAGATTTTTCTAAAATCTAGTTAGATTTTGATTTATGTTTCCACAAAAACAATCTCATTGTTTTTTCTTTTTTTAATATTAAACTCAACAAAATAGTTGAATTACAATACCAAAGTTGAAAAACTAGATGGCACAAATGACTGTTTCGTAACCGGAATCAATATAAAAAGGAGTGACAAGAAAAAAGCAGTGATAGATAACGGAACTTACTATTTTATAGATATATAATTATTCACACTTACTATTGAAATGAATAGTGATAATAACAGCAACAATGGTGATTGTGAAATAAATGAATTTGTAAGATATCTAGATGAGAACAATGAAGACAGATCTATAAACATGAAATCTTAAAAATCTACAAATTTTTAGAGTTGTTGGGGCCAAAATTTAACAGTTGATAAATTTGGGGAGCAAAACATTACACTCTTAAGATTTATGAGCTAAAAAGTAAATAAATTTATTTTATAAGTTCAAATTATAAATATCACTCTATATGAAACAAAAGTTATGATCCAAATCTGTTGCACACAAGCCCTGGCTCCTTCCCATACAAAACCTTATGCTTCAACATGCTAAATTTTGTTACTGTTGTACAAGTTTTCATGGTACTGGATCCTTATCAGCTTCTTAATGTAATAGTCATTATTTAGTGAATGAATTTTCATGTAAAGCAGTTATTCAGTGATATAGTTTATACAAGACATAGAGGACTCAAAAGGGTCTAAAGCTAGCGATGTCACGGCAATGAAACATGCAACTGTCCATTGCTGTCACATTTCTCAAACCCCAATTAGCTATTACAACAAATAACCAGAGTCTTAGACAGCAAAAATCCATGTGATTCAGGCAAGCATTAGAATGATAGGTCTGATGCCTCAGTTCTGTCCTCTATCAGTTATCAACATAGTGCAAAAAGGGTTTAGATTTCTCATTTCTGTTAAATCCTTGAAGAGAATGAAAGGGAAGCACAAGGACTAAACTTCCTACTTCTTTGGGAAAAAATATGCTAAAATATAAATTACGAAAGTCCAAAATTATGATGGCCTGCACATCTCAAGGGAAAAAATATGCTAAAATATAAATTACGAAAGTCCAAAATTATGATGGCCTGCACATCTCAAGGGACACACAGACCTTCATCTCAGTGAATATAAGAATAGGTTTCGATACCTCCTAGTATCTAACATTATTACAATTAGCAACTGGGTTTTGGCAATTCTTGACTTCCTCCTTGTCAACACTATAGTTTGCTACTCTTGAAACATTACTATAGAAGCTTCTCCAACGTAACAAGTACAGATGACAACAGATATACTGGACTTTAAGTTTTCTATTCCTCGATTTTTAATCGAGCATTTATGCATATATATATATATACACATGTACAGCTGAAAGCCTAATGGCTTACAAAATTGCCAACTAGAGGGAAGGCCGTAAAGGAGTTACAAGTGATGTGGCTTACTTTTTTAATGTATTAGGAACATCCTTTCTGGAAGTGACAGCCATTGGTGAAGTGGAGCAACCATTTTGTTTATCCAAATGAGTTGAAGATCACCTTTCTCACTTCTCTTTTCATCTTCAATAAAATTACTCAACAATGATGAAAAGAATTTAATGCAGGGATAAATAAACATGCAAAGGCAAAAAAATCTGAAGGAAATAACAGAATGCCATGCATGCCCATAAATATACTTAAGAATCATATTTATTCCTTTACACAGTTATGGTACTAAGAACTTGTTCCAGTGATTTGCAGCCTCAAACTTCCTTGTAAAATATGAAGAACAATTAAATCAATCTTACCTGGTACAAGAGCAGCACCAAGCCAACCAGTAGCACCCCACCTTTCACCAAGGAGATATCATGCAAAACCAGCACCCCGGACAGGCTCCAATCCATATTATTGCAGTTTCTGTAGGTAAGACATCTAGCATCATCTGTACAGTAGATTAATTTATTAAGAAAAAAATTGCTAGAAAATATAGCTTCTGATGAAAAAATTACTCAAAGGTGTTTCATTATAAGGGAATAAAAAGTATGTGATCATCCATAGATTTCCTCTTTTTTAATACAAAGTCAACTCAAGCTACAGATTTGAAAACTTTGAAACATGGTGAACCAGACTCAAAATACAAGAAAAGCCCTTTGAAATTTTAAAGCTTTTGTTTGAGTGATGAAAATTTAGATGAGAACGGCCAAACAAGTTGAGGTAGTTGATAAAGACACAATGCCAATAACCAATGCAAAAGATAAAGGAAATCAATGACACGGGGTTGATTCAGAAAACCAGCAATGCAAAAGGAATTCAGAGTGCTGAAGTAGAAATAAGGCATGCAAAAGAGAAGAAAAAGAGATAAAAGGGGCAGAGAAGAGTAGACAAAAATGCCTTTAACAGACCAAAATAAATGATAATTATCACTAATCAAAGCCTAAGAAAGTGCAAGAGTGCCTAAGTTTATTTGAAATTCTTTTGGTTATCCTAATAAGATTACGATTTCTAGAACCAAGAAATTAAGATATCTTAATCCTCAAAACTTAAATCAACTAAAGGCCAAATAAAAAATCTAATAACTTAACACAAAATAAAGTATCTTCAATGAGAAGACTGCATATTACTATTCACATCTGCATATGTAAATCCTCTTAACTTCTGAACTAGTACCCAAATAAAAATCAGTTAACCCAAAACAAAGATGCATCCATCTTCGAATGTACAAAACTCATTACACAAAAAGTGTCATGCATGTTTAAATCATCAACTGTGCAACAATCCATGCCTTTGAAACTGTAAATTACAAGAACTTCAGAGTATTAAGAATCTAGTTAGAAAATAATGTCCACACAGGTATTCAATACCTCTATCCATAAGCATAACCCTGTAGAGAATATGCCCGTGTAAAGTGCAGGTATCCAAGGAAATGCAACCATCCAATCCCAAAAAAGGGCCATATCCAAGATGAAGGATATTGATCTTGGAAACCACCACCTCTGACAAAAAACCATATGGCTGAGAATAGAGCAATAATACATACCTGAATACAATAAAACCAATCAACCCATGCATGGATATGAACAGGCAACACGTTTTCAACTTAAACATTTGCAAATATACTAACTTCGTATCCAAGAAGAGGTAAGAAGTTTTTTTCATTTGAGCTCCATGGTATGAGTTCAGTTTTTAGCATATGGACTCCAAAAAACACAACACTTAAGAAGTTTAACAGATCTCCAACCTAAATTATAATAGGAAAAATTATAGAAGTTCAAAGTTATAGTTCATTACCAAATTATCTGAGAGTACTATTTGAATGGAGAAGCTCATAAAAGAAGAACACTTTCACATGGAGAAGATCCAGTGGATTCCAGCAATCCAACTCCTAAGACAGACTTAAAAGCACCAAACTGATTATGGGTAGGAACCAATGCTCCAAGCATACCATCAAGCAAGGGACCTACTACTACCTTATAAAGCCAAGTAAAATATGCTATAATTGTACCTTCAGGTAGAAGGGAACTTTCTTTCATATATTTAAGAGAATAATCAAGAAACCTATGGTGAAAATTGTTATAAATGAGGCACATCCAGCATCATAAGTTAGTAGTCCAAGTGCCTACATCGGGTACCCACGACTGACACAAAAACCCTACTCAATCCCTGCATTTCAGGTATGAACATTATCTTGTGCTTGCAGTACAAATGGAATGAACGGGACGGCAGACACCGCAAATCTGACACAACAGTGAAAGCTGACGAGTATCCTATTGATTCAACCTCTTTAACAACCCGAATACTACTAGCTACAACATGAAAATAGAGCAAAGTTAAACTTTTAGCCACGAATGTATGAGATATAATGCAAATATATAGCCTAGTAATCCATTTGCTGTGGATGTGACAGAGCAAATATAGAGGTTTTGAGAGACATGAAATGAATGTAATTAGATTTAACTTTAAATACTACCTATGATCCCTTACCCAACAACTTATAACTTTTGAGTCAAATAGTTAACCAAATAGTATCACAATGAAAACTCCATGTTCAAACTCCCACATCTCAATAATCAATTTCCAAACATGCCCAACTTGACTTTAAACATTAATAGCTATCCTATTAGCTAGTAGCTTGAACTTTTAGGTCGGATGGTTTTGCTAACAAATGAAGCAACCACACATAGATGTATGATGGCTTACTCAGAATGAAAAGAATACTGCCTAACTAAACAGTGACAAGGAAAAGCTATCCTATTATGAAGCCTTCTGGTTTTCATTGCCACCTCAAATGCCGAAAATAGAATATCCTTGTCAAAAACAGACAACAAGCTTTTTCTTTTTCCTCCTCTGCTTCCTTACAATAATAATTCACACTTGAGTCTTGACCTGAAGCCTACTCATCGCTAGCTAACAACCTGTACATGCTTGGAACTATTCAATGTCAAAATCATATTTCATTTCAGTGAACACACAATGACCAAAAACAGCACTGTTAAATTCAAAATTAAAATTGAATAACAAGATAAAAACAACTTAACGCCAAAAAATTTGACAGAACAGGGGAAGGGAAATCATGATACAAAGAACTTTTGAAGATATAGTATATTTGTATCTTATCTTGCGAGAAATATCACCAACACCAACCAATTTCATTAAAATTACCCTTAAATTTGGCAAAAGATGCAAAATATAATGGAAGCAAACCCCAAACTCAGCAGCAAATTACCTCATTCTTCCATTAGATTCCTTAATTATTAAGAAAAAAATATATTTTTCTTCCGTTGAATCGGTGAAAATTTACAGCCATACAAATAAAACATAAAATTGAGAATAAAAATTATAATATTCTCAACAATGTAAAGAAAATACATTTAAGAGTGAAAGAAACTAAAATACTCTGTCAAACTTAAATAAAATTCATATCCTCAATTCCCTAAGCAACGAAACAGAACGAAATGATTGCGAAAGATCACAAAATTTAATATAAAACAGAGAAACAAGCTTACCATAAACAATTAGTGATCACATGGAGCAGAATGACGCTCCTAACTTTCTTGGAGGCAAAAAATATCGTACGCCGCAGCAATCGCCTCCCAAACAGAGACTTGAAACTTAGGCTTGTTTCTTGTGTGCTCGAACTCCATCCGAAGGAACGGAAGTAACGTCGTTTTTCGCATTACAAACATAGTTAGTTTAAGTTCGTCTCAAGCCACAAATATCTTAATGTATCCAATTTCTCGGTCTCACGCCTGAATTAGAAGTACAGAAAGAACGAACGATAAGTGGAAGAGGAATTCCTCTGAGCAGAAGCGAAAAAGGTTCTCGTTTAACGTGACAGAATTGCTAGGTACAGTTTAGAGTTCTACCGTATGGTAATCAATTGGACTTTTTAAAAATATTAATACTTAAAATAATAACTGTAAAAAATAAATAAATTAATAAATTAAATTTTTTTTTATAAATCAAAATAATAATATATTTATGAATATTAATTTTTATTATATTTTAAAAATTAAACACGACATAGGTTTTAAATTAAAATATTTATTTAAAATAGAATTTAATATTTTTTAAATTTATATTTTAAATAAAATAAAAAATATAAATATTTGGTGAACTTGGTTTGGCTGCGTTCTTGTTTGAGACTATTATGGTACAGAGAGATTTAGTGGTGCCTTGATAGTGACGTGCATGCAAGGGAGGCGTGCCAATATGGCTCTTGCTTTGTTTAGCAAATAGGGTGAAGTTGGCGTTAAGCCCAATGCTGTTACTGTCGTGAGTGCTCTTTCAGCTTGCGGTAAGTTAGGGGGCCTGAAGATTGGAGAGAAAATTTAGTATTTTGCAAGAAAACTAAGGATTGATTGTAACATAATAATTGACTGGCAATGCCGTCTTGACATGTATGTGAAATGCGGCATGGTTGATGTGGCCAGGGCTTTGTTTGAGATAACGAATGATAGGAATGTTGTTTCTTGGAGCATCATGGCTGTAGGGCATGTAATGAATGGGGATAGTGAGAAAGCATTTGCATTGTTTACGAGTATGCAAAATGAAGGACTGCATCCAAATTAACCTAACTTGTGGTTCTGTTGGCATGTGGCAAGCTGGGTTAGTTAGTAAAGACTGGGAATACTTTAATATCATGGCTTGATCAGAGGACGAGGACATTCGACCTAGAAGGGAACATTATACTTGCATAGTTAAGTCTTTTCGGCCATTCAGCACGTCTTGGGGGGCATATAACTTCATTAAAAGAATGCCCGTGGAAGCGCATTTGGAAGCCTGGGGGGATTTTTGGGGTGCCTGTGTAATGTATGATAATGCCAAATTAGGTCAGCATCTTGCGGGTTTTCTCTTTGAATTAGTTACTGATATTGCTTCATATCATGTGTTATTGTCTAAAATGTATGCGGCTGCTGAAAGATGGTATTGTTCTGATGAGAGTAAGGCTGAGAATGAGAAAGAAAGGTATTAATAAAATTGCTGGTATGCAGCTCAGTTGAAGATGGTAATGTCCTTGTTACAATGGAGTAGACAGGTTGAATCCACAATTACCTCCTATCAATGAGAATTAGAAGATTTGCCAGAACAGATTAACACCATGGTTGCATTCAAATGACATGGAAATGAAGGAAAAAGGAACCACATTCAGGACAAAGTGTGAAAAACTTGTCATTACATTTGGTCTTATCAGTGTAGGACTTGGGGCAAAGTCTTATCTAAGTACACGACTCAATTGCGCCACTAGGCAGAAGAAGAATTTGAAGGTTCGTGGTGAATGCCATATTTTCTCTAAGTTTGCCTCCATAATTACCATGAAGCAAACCATCACGATTCACGAGAGATAAAAAATGGTTAATTTTCACCATTTTAGAAGTGGTGGTTGTTCATGTAAGGACAGGATAATTCCCACTCTTTAAGACATGAGAAAATTCTGTTCATGCCCATTTTCCTCAATTGTAACAAGTAGCTGGGTCGTAGGCAGAAACAAGCTCATTGTGCATACTATATGCAGCAAAAGTGTAGCTTAGGTCTTGCACTCTTCGGGGACAGAGCCCTCTTAAACATCATTAAGCTGAACAAATAATTCAACCAAAGTTCCTGATTTCATCTTGGGTATCTCAAGCTCTAACACCATTGAGTATTGAATTGGATTTCAGCAGGATTCTATGCCCTTGATAAAGATCATCAATTTTGATTTCCCCAGGAGACTAGGTTGCAAGATTCATCGTGGCAAATCAGGTTAAAATATACAGCTGTCATCTCATATTAAAAGATTTCTATTATAAAGTGGCAGACAATTGATCAATATTTTCAGGTGGCTGTTGTGTACATTCTTGTAGAATACATTTTCCAGGAAAATTTAAAGATTGACATTGTCCCCCGTTCAAAGTTACTCATCTGCTGAAACAGAGAAATATTTTGGACCTGCAGATCACTCTTGGATTTGAAGTTTTCGTCAAATTAGAAAATTACGAGCATCCTCTTAATATCAATATATTTTCATGTGGGTAAATGGAAAAAACTACATGTATTATTTGAGCATTTTAAGTATAATTTTCTTTTATCACAAAATAAATTATTATAGTTCAGTTTAGTTTCATAGAGAGTAATAATGCATATTTAAACAGGTTGAAAATATATTTTGGAAGTTGATGTCCCTTTTCTTTGGCACAAATGTTGAAGTGATTTACTCAGTCGTTTTGGTTACTTTGCCCTTGATGATATATACTAGCTTATTCTTTCTGGTATTAGATGCTACATTCCCATTAGTAGATCTAGTAAATATTGAGTATTGAAAGATGCATGCAGTTGTCTTACAAGCATTCCTGGTACTTTCAAAATTTTTTTTGCCATATTATTGCTTCTATAAAAACCTTTTTTGACATCTCACTCTTGCTTGTGCAGCAGGGGCTCTTGAGCAGGTGTGTTATATCTCTGAGTTCAATCTGGAAGGTGGTCTGACGGGCTTAGACAGATGGTCCTATGTTTACAAAGTGCTTATGTTTGTATCCATATGCAGTGTCTCACTAGTCTTTCTGTCTCATAAGAGGTTTGCTCAAATTGGGGATTAAGGGTTTGGTTTATATGTCTTTCATTTTTTTTTAAAAAAAATAAAAAAGGGCCATTACCTTAAAACTTATCCTTCCAAGGGAAATAAACTCCCCCATCTCTACTTCGGACAAGACACTAAAATATTAGTTGATTTGCCATCTAGTTCCCTCATGTCATTTTCTAACCCACCCATAAAAATCCTCTGTCCTGAAATTGCCAAATTACCATCACTGTCTATATATTATTTCATTCTGCCTTCATTTTCTCAACTTTTTGGCTAGAATAACCTATGTTTATGCACATATTTTGACTTGTGGTTCACTCTACTTATTTTTCAGTCCTTTAGTCCTCCCTCTTGGCCTCTTTTCACATTGAAGTGTGTTATTATTGCCTTTTTTTACCATGTCCATAAACAGAAACATCCAAAAAAATATAATTATTTTAGAAGGAAAAAGAATTCAAAGAAGCATTGGTCAAATTATTGAATTCGCATCTCTGAACCTATAAAATAAACATCTAAAGGATTCTCTATTACAAGCTCCCAAAGGCTTTACAACTTGATTTTTTTTTGTTTTTAGCATATTTTTAATATTGTGCATTGGTCAATTTGTGCTAGCTGTGGCTTGGCCTTATTTATTTGACATAAAGAATTAGTAGGCAGATTGCTAGTAGTTCTGGAAATGAAACTCTAAGTCAGATTGATGCATTTGCTTACTCAAATTTAGATTTCAAAAAAATTAAAATTGTCCCTTTACATATTCAATTTACTAGTATAGAAAAAAATTTTAAAAAAATATCCATGGCATGGCTAGCACATCATTGAGAAGCATGAATATGACATACGTTGATTAACATTATTACAAAGGTTTTCGGCGGTTGACATTGCAATAAATTTAGCCTTACAGCTTGACAATTTGAAGAACCTTTGTGGGGCACTTAATTTTGAGTTGGTAATGGCTTCCAAACAGGTGATGAGAGATAGCAAGGCAAAGAAGATTGGATTTTGCACAGAAAAAATGAAAATTTGCAGGCAAGAGGTTTGGTGGAAGGAAGCAACAAACAAGAGCTTTATGCAGGTTGACAGAGAGAGAAAATGAGGTAGTTTTTTTTTCTTTTCACTCTCAACATAACAGTCTCTTCAAATCTGCATGGACATCTAGATGCGTACTCCAAGCAAACATTCATTTCATGGGGAAATACTATTTCCTCGGCTTATTGCACAAACAGTATATTTGATCATGCTTTGCACAGAATCTTTTGAACTCATCAAAAAATTAATAAATTAACCTAGTATTAGAAGCAATATCTGCCCCTTTTCTCCAGCCATTTTTTCTAGGGTTGACAAAACGAATTCCAAGTTTCCAAAGCTTCCTTTTTGTTTTGTCAATAGGTGACAGAGAGATTTAGTAAATTAAATCATGTGGTAAAACCTTTGTTTCTCACTCAATTTTATTTTATTTTTATAGGGTTTCAGTTGTTAAATAAATTTTATTCTTAATATACACATTGAGTGTCCATATCATATCGTGTAAATCACTCAAATATTTATAATTATTTATTTCATCAATTAATAATTAATATATAATATTTTTTTTAAAAAAATATTATCACAAAATTTGATATTTGAAATTAAAAAATATGATAAATAAAAAATATTTATAAACTAGAAAGCATATATATATATATATATATATGGCATCTATGCTGCTGTTATGGGTGCACTTCATAGAATCCAACTTCTCCCATGAACTAAAAAGAATATGAGATCATGAAAGAGAATGATAGGGGTATTACCGGCATTTCAAGTGAAAGGGAACTCTATTTATAAAATTGAGGAGTGAGTGCTCCAAAAGACGAAGAACTTATGCTTTTATACAAAGGCTTTGTAATAGTAAAAAACCAATAAAATAATCGATTGCCGCGTAAAATTTGTTACCATTAAGTATGTGTGGGGGTTGGTACAGAGTTCTATAAGCCTTGAGAAAGCGTATTGGCCCTGAAGGGCAGGCATCCTCGTTGAGAAACATGGATGCATTTAAGTCAAGAAAAAAAAATGATTAATCAAGATTGAGACTTCTAGGAATGATCAATCGAAAGACTTTAATTTCCCTTAACCTGCAAGCCCTATAATAAAAGCATGATGAATAGTGTAACTACTGTTTCACGGATGATCATACATCCCATTTCAAACAATTTCTGATCTTCCATCTCATCCGTTGATGTTCAGTTGGTACGGTAATCAGATGGTATGGATGCTCTCTCAATTTGACTCGCGCTAGGTTGTTGATTATATATGGATGTGCCATGGCTAGGCTATAGCTGAGGTATAGGGAACTAATATAGTAATCTCGATGTGGAAAATGCCTCATTTTCACCAGGTTACAGTTCTTTTGTCCTTGTTATTATTGGGTATTGAAGGAAAAAGCAAGCAAGCAACAATGCCAAATAGAGTGGATTTTGCTGTAGAAAAATACTTAGTGGATGGTTAATGAATGTTAGTTAAGAAATGTGAAAAATATTCAAGATCAATTGATGGTTCAACTTGCAAAATGTGAATGATTGTTTATAATTTTTGGAGTAAAAATGGATTTGGCCCAAATAATGGTCTGCATGAACATCAATCAATTTTAGGGATTTTGGTGGGTTTTGTTGGATTTAGGCTTTTATGATGTTACAGAGGAAATGAAAATAAAAAGAAAAAGGAGGAGGACAGTATGTTAAGGTTTCTCCAGAAGATTTGCAGAAAATGGAAGAAAAGTAGATGTATGAGAGTAACTGCAATTAAATTCAAACATTGAATCTCTTTAACATTAACAGAAGAGTACAGAAGAACACAACACTGCAAAGAAACAAGAGGATTAACACTAGCCTTCACTATCTCATTTTTTGTTTTGGCTTTCATTCTTACATTGTCCCTAAACCCTCGTTAAAACATCACTGAAAAAGGCTAAAGCCAATGCTCCGCTCTCATCTCATTCATCTCTTAATTCAAAAGAAGGGAAGAAGAAAAAAAAATAACAGTACTAAATCTGCTAACATTAACGTACAACACAGCAACAACAAAAACCTAGCTACCCATTAGTTATGAAGAGGATTTGGACCTGTGTGAATTATTCTCTTGTCATCTTCATATACTGAGTTTGAACCCGGGTTTTCTGTTTCTGTATCCACCAACGGGCTCGAGCTTGAAGGTGCATGGAAAGTTGATTGATCTGTGTTGAAAAACGTTGTTTTTCTTGCTGAAAAACTATTGTATCCACCCGTAGTTTCTTCGCGATGAGCGAAATCCAGGCCTAACAGAGAGAAAATTAAGATGACAAAGAAGAAGAGAATTACAGCTTTAGCTAGTGCAAATCTTCTTGTCCCTCTTGTAATTCTTACAACTTCTCCTGGTTCTGTCATTTCACTGATAACAATACTGCTTTATATTAAACCAGCCTCAAAGAGCAGGAAAAAAGAGCTCAATGTGATCTCTCAACTTACACTATAAAGTGTAAAACCCAAACGGGGTTTTGTGAATCTCTGTGGATTTTCAAAAAGCTGTAACTTCTCTCTTTTTGTGTACAAGAAACTTTAAAAACAAGAGAACAAGAAAAAGAAAACTTTTGGTGCTGGATTTGATCTCTCTCCTTGTCTTAGGGTCTAGCACATGATCTTGACCCTTGATTCCTGGAACCTTCCTATATTTTCTTATTTCTGCAGCTTCTGAAATCCTTGGACTTTGCACCTCAAACTTTGATTTCTATTTTGCCTTTTGGCATCTGTTTTCTTGTTTTTGTTTTTCTTGTTTTATATACAATGTTTTCGTTCTCTCGTGTTGCTTGGAGAAGGTGTTCTGGAACTGTCCAGTATTAATAGCCGCTGTCTCCGGAATATATGTATTTTTTTTTCTCTTGAATGAATTTATATTAATAAAAGCATTGGTAAAACAAACCGTGCATGTTTCTAGTTTCTACCATACTTGTGCTAATGGCAGCTAAAGCAAGTTGTTTTTCATTTTTATTTTTTGAGAGATATCTGACAGTATAGTCCTTGGCTTCAGTGATTTGCTTTGCTCATCCCATCCCATCCCATCTCAGCGTTCAATATTCTCCAGCTTGTGATATATGACTTTGCTGTCCCTTCAGCTTTTGTTCTTCCATTTTCATGTCTCTCTCAATTCTGTGTCCAATTCAGCTAGGTGTTGACTTCATATCTTTGTCCATAACATGCAATTTCAAATCTCACAAGGACAGTTTCTTGTCCCATTACTATACATGCAAACATTATATACACATTGATAACTTTTAGGTGACACAGTAGGCAATGTTGTTCATATTATACTTGAGTGATACTGTCATGTATGGTTGCATTATTGAACTGAGTATTTGAACATCATTCACGAGGTAATATGTAATTGCACTGCACATATTAGTATGCTCCATAAATTGGACCACATCACTACCGAAATATTTTGTACATGGAAAAAAAATCAATAAACAAATATGTGTAAATGCATAGTTTGCATGTCCCTTACATAATTATAGTTGGAATTGTGTGATGATGACTCACATTCAATTTTATGCATGCATTCAAAAAAAAGTGTGGTGACACACTTAAAGATAACATTATTTTTTTTTAAAAAAAAATCTTTTTGTAAAATTTTTTTTTAAATTTTTTTATACATATTTTAAATACTTTTTATTTCATATTTTAAAATTTTTAACACATTTTAAATTTTTTATTGCATATTTTAAATACTATTTAATATTTATCTTCTATATTTTAACATTTTTTTATTTCAAATTTTACAAAAATTGTTTCAAATCTTATACGCACACCTTTTTGGCCGCAACAATACCCTTAAGTATCATAGCCAAAGTCCCAAAAAAGTGATGAGACATTGACTTTTTTATATAAATTCCATGTCAATATGCAAAAGGGGGAGTGCCAACTTATCCTTTTGTCAAGATTATGATCAAAATTCAAATGTTGTTGAATTAATAAATAAGTCAAAGTTTGATGCTTGTCAAATTAATACATATAGATATGTAAGTTTTGTTATAATTAGTGGATTCATCTTAAATCAATATGATAGAGGATGATTAGGGTCTCATTAATTGTAAGCAAACTAATCAGTTAACTCCTAACATATAATTGAGAGTATGTTTGTTTGGTATTACAAGGATAAGTACTCGAGTTGTGGTAAAATAATAAATAAGAATATATTTAATTAGTCATATTGGATAAATTTTAAAACTATGTTAGAAATTTACTTGTTGCAAGTAATTGAAAGTATTTTTTTCATTTATTAGTTTTACCATAATTCAATAATCAATCTGTTGTTCTCTCATTATATTTAAATATTATTTTTGTTTATCACAAATAAAAATAATTAACAAATATTTTTAAAAAAATTATTTTTAATTTTTTTATAAAATATATATTCTTACTTTTTTGCACTCGTGTTTTCCCTTCAAGAATATAATACATATATTTTTTTTAGCATTATTTTATATACTTAATAAAATCATTAACAGTCTTTTATGTATGTATGATATTGATTAAAATTATATATATATATATATATATAATAATATGATAGAGGATATTAAGCACTTGTATTTTCGATATATGGGGACTTTTTGTTTCAAAAATTTAAATTTAATATTGAAAATTGAGTTTGGACTCAGAATTATTGCGAACACTATGTGCTTGAAAGAAATTAAAAAGAGTGTATTTGGATTCGCAAGGGTACACAGAAGGTGGGTGAGTAAAATTATCAATTATTCCTGGACAAATAAAGTGTTGGTTGTTTGGGATATTAAAATTCAGGAGGTAGCCCAGCCCAATTTATTACAAACTATTCAACGTGACCAGATTTCTTTTAAAAATTTTTAAAAAAAAATTAAAAAGTCAAGCACAACATGGTTTGACTGATACCTGGTTAGTGGAATATTCTAAGTTGACTTTTTAAAATTTGAACCCAATAAATATTTATTATTTAAAATCGATGGACAAAATGAAAGAATTAAATATAAAATTAAAAAATAATTGATAAAAAAATTATTTATAAAATTTATATTTTAATTAATGTAGATTATGTTAACTTTTACAAAAGTTTGTCTTTTTGTATATTATTTTTTTATTTTTAATGTTGTAATTAGATATATAAATCTAAATCTAAATTTACATAGATATGATTTAATAATAATGTATGCAAAAATAAGAAGGAAAAAAAATTGAAGTTGTTGTTGCATGGAACTGGAGGGTTGCACTTCAGATGGCACAAGTCCATTGGACAAAAGAATATGCGCGCGTTCAATGAAAGAAGATTCGCAAGACAATTCGCATCTCTCTTCTTATTCTTGTCTTTTTGTCCTAAAACAGTTCAATGTAACTGAACTCAACGACCTTTTTCTCCTTCTCTATTTATTCAATTCCCAATCCTTCTCCGCTCTTCAGCACAGCCGTTTCTTCTTCTCTTCCTTCAGGTACCATGTTCTCTTTGTTTTCACTCAGCTATTGCGTGTTTCATTTCGCATTTGTCTGTGTTTTGATACCAGTTGATTGTTCATTTTCTTGATGGGAAGTTGATTTTTGCTTCGTATGGAATTGACCCATTTGAGATTTATGGCTGTTTTGGTGAAAATAATCACTTGGAAATTTATGGGAAATGAAGAGATTGCTGTGGTTGCTTCGGGTGTAATTTGGACTTGCAGTCGTGAAGATTTTGTAATGCTGATAATATCTTTAGGACATTGCTGCCAAATAATCTGAATCAGTTCTCATTTGGTTTAGTATTTTAGAAGCAAGACAATGAATGAAATGGGTTTGCTAGAAGCATATGAGAATTTAAAATTTCCTACTTTTTTTTGAATTCAACTTGATCGGGTAGAGGCTCTGTTTGTCCAAGGTTCTTAATTGAAACACAATTTTGTTGGAGTAAATATTGATGTTTATTTGTTTTTCTTTCTGCTTAGATATTATGGTTTGATAGATCTATTATCTTCTTATTTATTTTTTACTCTATCCGTATCCAGGGAATGGGTTAGGCATGACTGATTCTTAAAGGTCAGTCTAGCACAGTTGATTTGCCTATTAAAATATGTTGGTATACAATTATTGTTAGGATATATTATTGACCTTTTTTCTAACTTTTAGAGAAGGAATTAATTATCCGTGCAACGTTTGACTTTCGTGCCTAAAATGTAAGCTCGGTACAAGCCCAACCATGCCCATTTTATGCATCTATGCAGACATTTGACACTAACAGAGCTGATTAAAGCAGAATTCAATCTTAGGTTTCTTGTACAGGTACCAAAAGACACTACAAGCAAACTAGCTTTTTCTTTTGAATCAACTTAATTACTATCAGAAGATCACCCTTTTTATCTACATAATTGTTCAAGTCCTGAAAGACTTTACCAGTAAACTTGCTTACATTTTTACTGCAACTTAACTACTAGTTGCATGGATAAATTTGGTGCTAGAATTCTTGTGGAAATTATAACTCCATCTCTCATTTGACCAACTTTATTTTTAATCCCTGTGGCATTTAATTGCATTCTGAATTTGGATTTCATAATCTGAGGTCCTCTGCTGGTACCGCAAGCTAGTGGGTTGCAAGTGTCATTGTTTAAGTGATAAATGGAGATTTAAAATGTTTGAAGAAATTCCTGAAACTACTGCTGTTGTTAAAATTGTCTTTGAACAGAAAATGACGCAAAATGTTCAAAAGAAAGTATGGTATGTTGGATTCAACAACTTTCATATGATGTACATTTATGAGGATGCTTTATTCACTTAATTCATATGGTTTCATCATAATCCTGTTGTAATGTTTCCACTTTGTTTTGTGGCAGCATAGAAACTGAGCAGACAATTACTGGATTCTGGCACGCTTCCTCTTGACTGATGCAAGCAAGGTCTTGCTAGCAATAACAAATATTTGACTTGTACCAGAAAAGCTTATGTGTCCAGGGAACACATCGAATTGTACTAGAGCCCTAGAGGGTGTGCATGGGGTGCACGTGGTGCCTCATTCACCGTTTGCATTTCAAGACATAACTGAACATGGGGACTTCAGTTCCACTTGCGAAAGTTCAGCTATTGGATTGAACCAACTCCTTTTAATGCAGTAAGCCAAACAGAAACTTTCTCCAGAAGCATTCACTCACTAAAGTATTGCTTATTTGGTTAATTGTTGAGTGTAATCGTTCTGTTTGAATCCTTGATACCCATTCATGGAATTCAAGTTTGATTTTATCTCTATTTGATTGTACATAATTGAACAAATTTAAATTTTGTCTCATGGCATCCTCAATAGCTTACAGCTTTCATATGTTCTCCAGAAAAGCATGGCAGCAAAGACCAGCATGTTTGAGGCCGATTCAGTGTAGTCTTCATGGTATCATATAATACAACCTTCTCCTTTTTTGTCTGATATGCACCATGATTTCTTATTCAAGGATCTAGTCTTGTTTCAACCATTTGCCTCTGAATTTTGTTAGGTGACCTGCATGTTTTTGAAACAGTTGCCAATGTGCTGACATCACTTCCATTTATTGCACTTGGACTCCAGGCTCCTAGGTAATAATATTCCTCACTAATTTGCTTGATATATGAAGCGGAAATCTTGTATTCCTATTATGTCAGATCACTTACTTTACTCTGTTAAAGGAAGAATCTGAATACGAAGCTGTATGCTAATTCATTGGTCGGAGTGGGAGTTGCATCAAGTTTGTATCATTCGTCAAGAGGAAATCTGAGGAAGTATTTGAGATGGGCTGACTATACAATGATAGCCACTGCTACAGTGGTAAGCTAAAACTGTTTCATTAATTCTTGCGTTGCATCATCCAGTTCTCTTTTATCTTACTTGCCACTTAAATACTTCCAGTTTCCGCTGTATTATTACTTTAACTTGATTCTTAGACTTTGCTGCATTCAATATGATCAAAAGTGCCAGTATTGGATTTGTCATATGACTTATGTTGTCCAATTCTAGTACTTTAATTTCTGCATTTAGCATTCAAGAATGACTTCATGCTGTATGTGAAATTTTAGCTTTATCTAATCTAATCACAACCTTGCTAGAAGTTAGCCTAGTCCTCATTTGACTTTGGATTTGAGTTTACGAAGTCTGCAATTTATTTCAATGTTTCTATTCATCAGTGATGAAGGGATGTGCTGGCCACACGTTGCCCAATTTTATGGTGTGCTAAATTGCAACTCCTATTACATATGCATTGTTCATCTCTGAGCATTTTTCACTTTTTTTTATATGGATAAAAAGAAAAAGAAACTTGATGCAAAGCATGGTGACAATGTGGTTTAATGGTGTTTGGACCATGTTAGCGCCTAATCATTCTAATTTAGAGTATTTTTCTTGGTTTCCAACTATTATCAGGTATTCTCCTTGGAATTTAGTAATTTTAAGCATGTAAGTTTTGGTGCCTAATCACCCAAGTCCTATCTGTTTATTGAGTTAGTAGATATCTGTGATATGATGACTTTCATGATATCATAAAATAAAGAAAACACCAAATCATACGTATTATTGATTCCATTGATCATTTACAGGATAAAGAAAATGAAAATTCTTTGACCATGTTACTAGCATTATGGATTTTGCTTTGTTGATTCTTTCATGTTAAAGGCATGCGCTCTTGTTATGTAGTGCCTTACCCGTCATTTGTTACTGAAAATTATGGTGCCAAAATTAGCGGCGCAATGAATTATCAATTGGTAAAGCTAATTAAAGGTGAACACTTTCAACGAATATAATTTGTCCAACTGCTTACATATTGCTTAAGTCTTCTCAATTCTTTGTTAAACATATTAGTTTAAAAATAAATAACCTTTTTGCAGTGCCTGTCGAGGGCCCTCAGAGAAGAGAACCCAAAGTTGCTGATGGCAGCATCCGCATTGATTCTACCCATCCAACCTCTGATGGTTTCAGCAGTTCATACTGGAATGATGGAGGTAACTAGTCAATTCCTTCAAATTTACCTTGTTATTTATGATTAAGGCTTCCTCTTATAAATTGTTGGCCTTTTGCTATGATTTCCGGATTTTGTTTTATTTACAAATGTATATCAATTAGGGTATGTTGTTAGTTAGTTGAATATAGCTTAAGTAACACAGCTGCACCAAGTTATTAAATATTGAACTCTAGCGTCACATAGTAGCAAACCATTTACTGGCAAAGGTTTATTCACCACTCTTACACATTAGATTGCTGTTATCCCTGTAAAATTTTTGCATTCTGAGTTTATTGGGTGCATATGCTATTCTAGAACTGCATTCTCGTGGAATTTTTGTTCTAAGTTCTACTGAGTCACCCATGGCTCGATTGGTTGATGGTTCACAATTGTTGGATTGCAATCTAATAATCCTTCATTCCCCAATGAGAGCAGGATTTGATCATAGATCACTTATGCACCAACCAAGCAACCCAAAAAATGATATTAGCTATACCGTATAACATCAAAATGTTTTGTTTTTAAAACAGGAAGCGTGTTGCATTAGTCAATATGACCTATATTACGTTTGAAAACTTGACTAATTAAAAACATTCAATATCAATTGACACATGTTTGTTATTGTACCCATATTCATACCAATCTGTTAATCCTTTCTTAATCCTCGATGGAAAATCACACCGCCATTGTCAAGTTGACATCATTAACTCATCTTTTCATTACTGAAATAACATTCTGGATCATTTACTCATTCCAGGTAGCATTTGCAAAGAGAGCATTAAAGGATCCAAACCTGAGGACGGCACACACTGTTCATAAGGTATCATCATTATTGGGAGGTGCAATTTTCATAGCGGATGATGTCTTTCCTAGGACTCCATACCTTCATGCTGCTTGGCATCTCGCCGCTGCTGTTGGCGTAGGCACCTGCAATAAGCTTCTAGAGTAGCGTACGCACGTTTATACCTTAGATCAATTCCTTATTCAATTGATGAGGAAGCGAGCCCCAGCTTCCTCATGATTATAAAGACCAAAATGGCCTTGATATCCTGGCTTGCACGCCACCAGAATCATGCAAGGAAGAAAGGAGGAAAATGTTGCCATGGAATAGCATATTTTATTGAAAAAATTAAACTGTCGTTGGGTTTTCTGTGATCTTTTTTCTCCTTCCACTGCAGTAATTATGTAATTATCAAGTTATGCAATCTCTAAGCAGTTAGTGTTTTCTGTAGAACAGTACTTGTCAACTGTATGATTACAGTTAACGAGCAATAATAAGAGAAAAAACAATCCTCTATTCTAATTGTTGAGGAAATGTTTGCAGTAATGTTTATAATAATTATGTTCCATGTAAAACTTTTATAGAAATTCAAAAGGGAGAGCGGATTTTTTTTCTTCTACTTCTAATCTTTTCATAATAAAATCTTTTAAAACCAAAAATATTTTTTAATATGAAAATCAACATTAACTACTTTAATTATCAATTGTTTTTTTATTATTAAATAAAAATTACATATACATTCAGGTAAAAACTCAAACAAAGGAGACTTTATATTTATGCATATTCAGGGTCATGCTGCAATAGAGATGCATGCATATGTGTGCCATAACCCTGCCCATATCGATATCTATGGTAAGTATATTAATTCTCCTTGTTCTTGTCAAATAATCATCTCTCAAATCTTGGTACATGTTATATATGTTAGTACATACAATTCCAACAGTAAATGACATCACTGAATTTCTTGAGCGGCCATATTATTAATAATTGATGCACGTAGACATTCTAATTTGTGCAAATGGTACAATTACACGGCATGCAATTATCTTAATCTTGCTGGTAGCCTTTTCAGAGAAGTTGGTCGCACTGAGAGAGAAAGGAAAAGATGATTAGATTAATTAATGGAAGCCACAAAGTCAGGATAGTTGAACATTCAATAAATGTAGTATGTAGCAGAAAGCCCAAGTGTAAATTATGAATTCTCTCTCTCTCTACACATGTATAAGTATACACTTTTGCCCTAGTTCTAGCTATCATTGTTTTTTTCATTTCATGCCCTAAAACTCTCAGCAGCTAATCTCTCTCGCAGAATTCGACACTTTGCTGTGTAGCTACGCTAGAACAGCCCCTTTGCTTTTTCTGCTTTTGCTGTTATTGTTTTAATTGTTTTCTTCACACATTGCTCTCTCTCTCTCTGCTTTTTCTGCTTTTGTTGTTCTTGTTTTAATTGTTTTCTTCACGCATTGCTCTCTCTCTCTTTTGATCATCATACGAGTAACAGCGTGGTCAACTTCTGCCACCCTTTGTTCTCTTTTTCACTTTCTTCGTTGTCCATTTCCAACCAAATTATATATTGCTATTCTCTTTTTTGTCCATTTTTGTTTTTCTTCCCTCCATTTTGTAAACAACGTGTGAGAGAAATTGTTGTTATTTATATGCAAATCCAAGAAGAAATTATTTAGCTTCATTTCTAGTTCAAAAATGAGCAGCGTTGCTCGTGATAATGGGCTTAACAACAATAAGCCTACAGGTTCATTCGATAGTACATTGATATCTCCTCTGATTCTGAACCCTAATTCTTCCCTTCTCAAAAACACTACCATTTCTGAAATGCCTACCTACTATAGCTTCAGTTCTCATGGAAACAATCTCTTTCCACTAAATCACCATCTGGGTTTGCCTTTTTTTTTGTTCTTCTTTTCACTCATCTTTCTTCTTTCTGCGTTCAGAAACTCTTAAACTTTCGTTGTGTTTTTCATCCAGGTAACAATGGAACAACTGATCGGCAAACCAGGGAGGAGTACATCGAACAACCGTTGGGGAGTTCGCGGTGGAATCCGACGCCGGAGCAGCTACTTGCCCTGGAAGAAATGTATCGACGAGGAACACGTACGCCAAGTGCTGAACAAATCCAACACATCGCTACACAGCTTCGTAGGTTTGGTAAAATTGAGGGAAAGAATGTGTTCTACTGGTTTCAGAATCACAAAGCAAGAGAACGACAGAAACGTCGTCGCCGTGAAATGGAGATTATTTCTGAAGAAAAAATTCCAGGAGAGAAGGAAGAATCAGGTACAAAATTTATGCATTGATTATCTTTTTATATTTTATTTGTAATTTTGCAGTTCATTTCATCTCTTTTTGATGGAATCTTTGTGATGTCAGCTGTGATTTGTTGTGAAATAGGGTTGATAAAGACGAGTTATAATTTCGAGCAGACAAAGAACTGGGCAACTTCTTCAAACTGCATCAAATATTCAGAGGTCTGTGTCTATCAAGAATCTTTGTTCAATGTTTTAATATTATTCGAAATTACCCAATAGAAATATAAATTGCAAATCCATAATTTGAATCAAACTGTCTGATTATCTAAAGGTCAAAAAAAAAGTCAAGATGAAGGAAGGAAAATGTTTCAGGAAGCAACGTAAGCTTTTATATTTTGTATATGTTCGATAAAGAAGAAGTTGAAAAGCTGCTTTTTCTTATTTACTTTCTGTTGGGGACGTTGTGTTGTGAAAGATTTCAGATTTTAACATGCACAGCATGAAATTGATTTTTATTTCTCTGCTTTCAAAAATTCTGATTTTGCAATTGTAATTTTCAGGAATTTGTTTCAATGCATAGGGCTGAAGCAATGGCAGAAAAAAGCACTTCTGGACCACCATTTGGGTGGACACAAATTGATGAGAGGGAATTACAACAGAGAAAGGGTACAAACATCACAACAGCAGAGATGATGCTGAATGCCACCTGCCAAACAATGAAGTTACCAAAGACTTCTACGAAAAATTTGAGCAGTGGTTTTCCATTACTGAAACCCTACCAGCTGCAAGCAGAGGACAATTTCAGCAATTTTCTCGATGATCATCACCATGAAAATGGAGAAACACAAACTCTTCAGCTCTTCCCACTTCACGGTAGTAGTGATGGCATTGATTATGACAGTGTTAATGCTACCAAGAAAAACAACAGACTAGTAAACATCACAACCATAAATGACACCAACAACTTTACTTCATCTCCAAGCCAGTACATTGAGTTTCTTCCTCTGAAAAACTGAAACCCACCCCCACAATGTGATTACTACAAAAATCATTTTCACTTTGCTGCTTATGTGGGAGATGGGTTTTAATTAGTTTGTCATGTTGTTGGAAATCGACACTGTAATGTTCATGTTTATACCATGTGCACGGTGTCACAGCAGTTATATATAGAGGAAATGTTGCCTGAAAATGCATATGGACCATGTTGGTTCAAAACCCTGGAGCTCAAATTTAATTTAGTGTTCATTTTCTGCAACGAATATTAACCAGCTTTCTGTATTTTACGGGCTTGTCTATTTTCTCGATCTCATTAGAGTAATCAGAAAAAGGAGAGAGAGAGTATGATGTTGAAATAACCTAGAATTTGGACTGCATATATTCATAGGGATTTCTGAGGAATATTTTCAGAGAAAATTGATTATCTTTCAATACTAATTTAATAGAATATTCCTTCCTCATTGTATTGTAGTTGTCAGGGTCACTATGAATTTTTTGAGGTTCTTGACAATTTTTGAAATTTAACTTTTATTAAATTTAATATTATGCTTAAAAAAATAACATTAATTTTAAATTTAAACTCTGATTTTAATCTAAAATTTGAATACTCCAACTAATCTCCTATATCTCAGCACATGCATATCCTTTTAGCCAGGTAACCTTTGCAATAGCAGCAGCATATACTTATGGTATACTGTCCCAAGTTTTTCCCATTTTAGTGAAAGAAGCAAAATCAAAATCAAATTCACATTGTAATGACTCTTTTAGTTTATTATTAATTGGATTGTAACCCATTAAAGGTATTTCAAGTCATTAATCTTTCTTTGTCAGGAATTATTTTGTGAGATTAATTTCTAGTCAACCTGAAACTAGTGCTCTCATCTCAAATTAAAATTATTAATTTGTTAATAATAATTTCCTGATTAAAGAAATAATCATAAATTAGTGTTTAATTAATTACCCTTGAGAGGGCACTTCACTTCAACAACAAAATGAAGTTTCTGATCACCAATTTTCATCCAAATCAGACCATCCATTCGCCATCCCATGACTTCCAATTTTCTCGTATTCCTTCCATTTCCTTGCAGATCCAAGAAACTCCAAGAAAAGCAAGACTCACAGCCACAATCAAACCAGTGGCCTTTCAGCCATTTGTTCTATTAAGATTAGCGAATAATCTTCTTCTAAGAGAAAGTTTTAGAAGAAGATTTAACCATTTAATTTTTGTATTCTTTCAATTATGTAGAATTTATTTTAATATTTATTAACAAAAAAAACCTTTTAAATATATTATCATAATTAATGTGATAAGATTAGTTTACTTAATTTAAAAGGCTAAATCAATAAAAAGTGAATTACACATTTTAGCAATTTTTTGGCCTTTTTCAGCATTTAAGGATATTAACATTCAGATCCCTGTACTTCTATGGTTTCTTAAATAAGGAAATAAGTTTTTAGTCCGTATTGAATAGGTTCCCGACCTTCTAATGAAATTTCTAGCATGGTACAATTCTAATCCCCTTTCTTATAAAAATCTAATCTCAAAAACTGAGAAAAATCAGTATAAGATTTCAACAATCTCGCCCTCATCAATGGGAAATGGAATCTAATAGAAGCAATTCTTCTTCCAGTCAAAATCAGAAGAAGATTTGTCTGACCAATGCCACTGTTAAAACAACTGTCGTTTAATCTTGAAGTGTATCAACCGATCAGACAAGCCCGAACAAAACGTGTTTCCTATCAACTCATCATAAACAAGATCATTACAAGAACTACGAAAGCATGCATACAACTCAGAATCCATGCAAGAAAAAGAGCTGCAAAATCATGCTAGTTGTCACGGAAAATCTTACGGGGTTTTCATCACTTTCTGCTGAATAAAGCAAGCAAGAAAAAAGCATGAGAGAAATTCTAACGATACGGAGAAAGGTGTAGTAAACTGTGTACAAACTACAAAAATAATTGTGCATGGTGCCGAGAAGCTGACCAGATCTAGTGAAAATCCAACTAGTAATCTGTAAAACAGCAAGCATTCATTGGCTCTGCATAATAATATGAGCCAAGTCAGAGTCAGTCTAGAGTTTCTTCTTCGAGTCAAATCTCCTTTTTGTTCCAATGGAAAACAGAATCAATTGCCCCATTGTTTCGATAAATCCAACCAATATTTCAGATTTTGTGGTTTCAGTGTCTGGGTCTACACCATTAGGTATAACTCACAATCGTATAGTATAAGCAGATAATTGTAGAGCAGAGAGATATTTGTAAACAGCATTGTTTTGTAAAACTAGGTTTACATGAACAGACTGCAAATTGTCTGATAGAGCAAAGGAAAAAGAAAGCTTAATACAGTTACCAGTGACAGCAAACATAAACACGGATAAAATGTTACAACCATAAGATAGACATTGCTATAGTTCTTTATTTCATTGCAAGCTTGACTCCCAAGATACACATACCAGAAATTACTAAGCTCCAACCAAACTTTAATAATTTGCCCTGACATATGTACGAGGCAGCCTTTTGTACAACTGATCATGCATGATTTGTTGGTGAATCAAGATGCATAGAGGGGCTCTGGTTCCACTTTTCTTCTGATCCTGAAAAAATATTTCAGTGTAAAAAACTATAGTGCTTACAAGTTGGCAGGTATAGAGGGGTTAAAGCACGGGAAACCAATCAATAGAAATCCATAAGTACACAAGCATACCCATCATGATTGCCTGGTCGGCTGTCATTAGTCCGCTATTACTTCTATTTGAACAATTTTATTATATTTATATCCCGTGTTTTCATGACAATGAGATCAAAGTACAAATGCAAAGTTTTCTCAGAATAAACGACCAGAAATATCCTTACTAGAGAAAGATTGAGAACAAAACAACATATGTAGAATCATGTGGGACAGCCCACACATGAAGAAGAAAATTAAAGCAATTAAAACAGAGGAAGAAGAAAGTCATGTTGGACATTATTGTTATAACCAAGCAAGCATGGGGCTGTAGAACCAAACTTATCATGTACTCACCAATTCTCTTGAGCCCATTTGCAACCATCAGTGTCTACCACGTGCAAGCTGAGGGCATGCCTTGATTTTGAGGACAGGTTTTCAAAACTGTACCAAAGAATATAGTAAAATTAAACAAGCAAAAGTGAGTTATGTAGCCATCATTGCAAACTGTTACGCTAGCAAGCAGCACAGAAATTTTCTCAAACTCACCTCTGATGAATAAGATCACCATGAATGACCACCAAAGAGCCAGCTTTCACTTCGATGGGAACAAAATCTTTTTGGTCGTAGGAAGGGGATGGTCTATCAAAGTAAACCCCCTCTTCACCCCTAATAAACCTTCTAACAAGGCCATCTAGAGACAACAAGAAGTGCTAGAACATCAGTACAAGATAAATTGTAACTGCAAAGCCTATAAGCTCCAAACTAATTAAAAAATGATTGGATGGAGAGAAATTACTTTTATGTGATCCAGGAATGGCCCAAAGGCAACCATTTACCATTGTCGCATCTTCTAGAGCCAGCCACAGGCCCGTACAAGTTGGTGGATCAGTATAAAGGAATGAGTTGTCCTGGTGTGGCACTACTTCACCTCCAATACTGGGTTGCTGTTTTCAATCACCATATTTGAACAGTATTGGGAAAACATGAGAACACAAAATAATGATCTTACACAACAAAAATGGTCATTTGATACTATAATTATCTACTGGCAGGATTGATATACATTTTTAAGCATATCAAACATCACTAGTGAAAACAATGAAACTGTTACACCAAAAACTGGGTAGAAGTCATATTCCAGATCCAAATCCAATCCTGCATATGTTAACCCCACCAAAACAGCCAAAAAAGAAAATATCTATAATTTTGGTCATTTCTTGTACTCTTGAAAGACATTTTCAGCCAGCTCCTATTGAAAGAGCTGCCAAGATGATACTAATCCTAGTTTAATAATGACTGATAAACAATTTCACTTCTTTCCGCTGATTTCCAGTATTATATAAAATGTGCTCAAGCTAATAAACTCGAGCTTAATAAAAATTAAAAGCAACAGGGCAGGGCTTATATGATAGGTGAAGGCCTTAAAATCCCAGATTAGCAGCAAAAGCTGTAAATTACAATTCACTCAGAAAATAGAATACCTTGAATATGTACATTGACTGAACGATCACAGGCCTTTTGTAACCCAAAGAGAGCAGCAAATTTGATATTTTCTCAGAGCAAGAAATTTTTTTGAAAACTGGATCGATTTCGTGCAATGCTGTACGAATTCCCCACATGCATAGCAAGGTTAGTGTCAAAATCTTTGCTGTCTACAACTCATATCCAAAGCCTATTAACAAGAGCATTTTACAATACTAGACCAATGAGAAATAGAATTCCTTGACAACATACCGTGCCCAACTTTATTGATGGAGAGTTCTTTTGGTTGCTTTAAGTTTCCATCATCTCCAAATGCTTTTTCTGCCAACAATTAGCAAGAAACAAGTGTCAGCACCCCAGACACGTTAGTCTCTCAAACGCACTGAACATAAAACTATATATCAAGCATCATGTATCGAACTCTATAATCAGAAGCAATATAATTAGGATCACACTATTAATCAATCCCATATAGGCATCTAAGCAATCCATTTAGGATCTCCATGCATGAATCAGACACGTAAAACTCACGTCTACAGACAGTTAAAGATTGGCACAATTAATGCAGCATGTACAAGAAATATGATTTAACATAAATCATTTTAGCAAGGAAACATCAAACCTGAATAAGGCCCACCATTATTTTTAGCTTCTACAAGATACTTCACAAAAATTTAATAATCAACAGTGGGTATAGATTCCAAAGTAGTTTCAATACTTTGAAAATCATATTTCGGCCTGATTATCAGCAAAAAAAAGTGATAACAAGAGCAACCCAGAAAAAAGCATGCTATAGAAACAGATGAAGAAAAGAAATGATCAGAAAGCAGCAAGAGTACAAAAACCAATACCTTCAAAGAAAAACGAAATCTTCTCAGCACTGTCGTAGAAGTAATCATCAGTCAACCGTTGCTACAAAATCACATACACAAAATAAGACACAGAAAATTAAAATAATTGGACAAAATAATCAATCAAATTAAATAAACAGATTCCCATAAAAATGAATCAATCATTGAATTAAAAAACCTGGTTCTTGGTAGAGAAAACAGAAGAGCTGGAGCAGTCAGAGCCTTCTAGTAATTCTTCCATTCGCTTCCTCATGGCATTAATCTCTTCATTACTGGCAAATGATTCTATCACAATATACCCTGCCAATTATTATCGAATTCTAACATTAGCAAACATTCAAAACCCAACAGACGCTACGCATTACAGAAAAGGAACAAAACGATGGAACAAACCTTGAGAGTTGAATGAACTAAGGTTATCTGAGTTGAGATTACCGACGACACCCATGGCGTTGCGCTCTGGTTGTTTGTCGGTGTTGTGTTGGTCAAATTCAGGACTTATCGTACTATTTATCTAGTTCAAACTTTTTTTTAATTTATAAATTAATAATAAATTAAAACTTTTATTTAGACTTGACAAAATAACTAAAATATAAAATTAATAAAAATTATTCTTCAATAATAATTAAAATATTCTTATATATAATTTTAAATATTAATAATATTTTCATATATTTCTTCTAAAATTTAAAAAATTAATAAATATTGAAAATGAAATTTTGAAAATTAACAAAAAATATTTATAAAAAATATTTTTATATTTTAATTTAATTTAATAAATATATATATATATTAATTATCAATTATTTACTTGTATAAAATTATTTTAATTATTATAAAATATTTTTATAATAATTAAATTATAATTTTTTATTAAAAAAATAGAGAATTGAAAGGATCAAACGTTTATAAATACAAAACTTTTAATTCTTGTCTTTTTAAAGTAAAAAATATTTAATTTAATTAATTTTAATAATCATAAAAATATTTACAATAGTCAAAATACTTATATAAAAATAAATAATTTATAACACTAATTTATATTTATATTCATATCATTTAATTTTATATATATTTATTAAATTAAATATATTTAAAATTCAATACAAAAAAGTAATTTATAACACTATTTTGTTAAAATTAGTATATAATTTATGTATATTTATTAAATCAAATTAAATATTAAAATATAAAAATAACTATTAAGAATATTTTTTATTATTTTTTAAAATTTAAAAAATATATATTAATTTTTGAAATTTCAGAAAAAATATATAAAAACTAGTACTAATATTTAAAATTATATATAAAAATATTTTTTTAAAAAATTTTATTAAATTTTTATATTTAAATATTATTTTACCAAACTTAAAATAAAGTATTAGAAAATAACTCTTTCGCGATATTATTAATCCGCTGTTGTCAATCGGATTGTAAGAAACAATAACTCTTTTCGTGATCAAGATTTTATCTTGTAATATTTTCATTTATCACGGATTGTAAGAAACAAAAACAATTGTCCAACCAAGGAAAACTGCAATTGTGGGGGTGATTGATCAGAGAGAATTTGAACAGGAAATTATACAAAAGAATCAATGCCCTGATTTTCTGATATATGTACACCAAGTTTATCCTGTTTTCTATGGTGTCCTACAAATTGCTCACATTAAGTTTCTTTCCGAAATTGATATACAAGCATGGTAAAAACTAGGGTTCAAAAGAATCTGGTGTGTCATTTTCACAGCTTGTTAGATACAGCAGCTGCAATGGTAAATGTGGAAACCCAATGGCACCGTTAATTCCCCGGATATTTTCTGCAACGAAAGCTTGTTGTTTTCCAGTTCTTCACCAGCATCATGTACAAAACGATGCGCAACTTCCGGGAAATAATTGGATCAATGTGACCTCCAACAAATCTTCAAAGCACCCAAAACTGAAGTGCATGCCCTCTTGCCAAAAGGAAAGAGGAAAAAAAAATGAAAGAATATGGCATGGAAAGGGGTCAGCAGCGATATATGCTCACAAAAATAAGTGACACAAAATTCACCCAACAAAATGTGTCTTCACGAATCATGATGTAGCTTCCGATTTGTTCACGCGGCACATGCAATCTGGGCATGGAAAGGTATACATTGAGTCATTAGGTCTTTTCAGCTCATATCCCTTGGAATCACTGTGAGACCGCATAGTCAGCAGGTGTCTTTTGAAACTTTTCCATCTGGAATTGATATCAGAAGAAAAATGAATCTAATACAGTTAGCTCTGGTATATCATGAATACACAGGAATCTGAAAAAAATTTGACTGAACTAGGTAGTGTAGGTTTTTTCTAACCTTTCTATATATTATTACATAAATTTAAATCAAACCCCTTATGAACCCTAGTGTGAATGAGATTTGAACCCTGAACATCTTATACCAACCCAAGAGGTTTCACTGCTTAAACCAACTAGCACTCACAAGGTCCATATAAGGTTGGCAATCTTACATTTTCCAGTTCAGTTCAGACACTGATGCATACGAAAAATGCCTTCCTATTTTATTTTCTGGCTGAATTTTAAATAAATTTGCCTGGTTTCATTTTCAGACTTACCTTGCAAAATGCTGCAGTCATTTGAACAGGAAAAAAAATGTATGGCAATAAACAAATACATACCCAATGTTGGGATTGTCAAAGAGTATAGCTAACTTCCGCTTGTCTGGCTTGATTGTCTTCGAGTGTCCTCCATACAAGTATCTCCTGTGACCCATCAGGAAATGAGGGAAATTTCCACCTTGAGTCGTCACAAATACTTCACTGTGGAGACAAACAGTGTAGTCTATGGCAGCCATCCTGGAAGAATAGTTCTGAAAGAAGTAACACAAGACGAGATAATAACATTAAAACAAATGTCAAAGATTGTAGAAAGTTTTAAAAAAAAACCAACAAAGCATTCATACGTTGAAAGGAGCAAGTTCCTCCTCCGATGCCAGCATTTCTTTAGTTTGCAAATTAGGAAACATTTCCAGTAGTGGAACCATTGTCTTCTCTGCATTGTATATCTTTCCAGATGCCAAAAAGACATACGTGTTTTTATCAAAGCCCATTCCCCTAAGGATCAACCCAACCTGATGAGATACAAGAAAATGTGAAACAAACAATGAACTCTTGTTAACACACATGCGCTCATAAACATTTCAGATACAAGTCTATGACACCAAAGTTAATCAATTCCTCCATAAATGATTCAAACAAAACTAAAATAATTTTGGAAACCAACCAAAGAAGTTTATGACTCAGCCCATTATCCTCGTAATTTCCAGACAAGTAACTTCTGCCCATTATATACTTAAATCCAACCAGCACATAATATTTATGTAGCAGGACAACCAGAGTAACCAACACATTTTATGAAAACAATTTATGGAGGATATGATATTAAAAGAAAACTAAAATCTCATTTTCCCGCATTGAAAACAGTTTGATGTTTATCCCTACACAATTAATGCATGCAGAGTTTTGCAAGACACATGATGTTCTTTATATATTGAATGCATGACTTCACATTTCCCAATAAAATACAGGCAAATGAGCTGTTAAAATTATTTGAATAGCAGGGTACATGGTGTTTCACTTACATTTTTGACATAATACTGATAATTAAGCACTTCCTATGGTTCAGGAAAGGAACTCAGAAAAGGAACTCATGTTAAAAGGGTTAATTCTTACAACTAGCTTAGCCAAACAAAAAAAGGGTAGAACTTAGTTATTTACTTTGTGCATGTTTCAGTTGCAGTCACAGACAAAAACACCAAATATAAAAATTGTATATAAAGTGAAAGAAAACTAGAAATAAACATATATACAATGGAAACCAACAACAGAATTCATGGCAGCAAAAGAATTTCCAGCATCAACACTAGACTACAGCAGAACAATTAAAAAAAAACAAGTAGTTTTACCTCCAAAGGAGTAAGGGGACATTTTCCATTGATCCTAATTGCTCCAGGACGTATAACTCGACCAGGTTTTGTAAATTTCCCTTTCCAACCTCTTTCCCTGGCTTCTTTCATATCATCTTTTTCTTTCTCTCCACCATCAAATACACAGCAAGAGAAAGCAACCATGTCCTGCTCACATAAGATATAATAGACAGAACTAAAATAGAGATACTCAACTATCATAATAAATAGAAGTTATGTTACAATACTTATCGCAGAATGAAAGCTAACCTCCTCAAATCGTAGATGCACAGAAATGTATTTACCACCATGGTTTGCACTGTGTTCTTTCATTCTTGCGACCAATGTTTCTCCCAAAGTTAATATAGGACCAGAAAACCTTAAAGCTTCATAATTTGCCAAGCATCTAAGCCGTTGTACAGCTGGAGGAGCATTAAATGATAATCTATTTGCAAAAGGAGAAATCCTTATAACCCTGTGCCATTCATTCAAAAATAGAGTTACTTTTAAAATCAATGCATGATAGCATCATAATGTGCCCACATATATGTGGCAATGCCATGCCATGACAATTCACCAGCAAAGATCATGACTTAAACGTCAACATTTGACATACAAACCTAGAATAAAAAGTACACAATTTCTAAGATGTGACAATTCAAATGCCAACAAATAAAGATTACCCAAAACTTACAACAATAATAATAAATAACCAGTTGTGAAATGGAGGAGCTAAGAGAGAAAAGGTAAGGAATCTCATAAATAGACCAGAAAAACAATACCCACAAACAGTACAATATTGCTGAAATGTTGAGTCACATATCGGGCTCATCCCAACTAATAGGGTCAATACTTTGTTAAGCAGACTGCAACATATATTTCATTCAAAACCTTTGCATAATGAGTAAATAAAGAACCATACTAAATTATCAGTAACCAAATTTTATTTATTTGACAATTACTCATAACTAAAAGTTGATCCAGAACTTATTTATGAGACTAACATCAAAGACTGTCCAAAATGCATTTTTTATGGAATAGAGGAATTATAATGCATTATCGCCAAAGAAAAAGGATGGAAAAGAAAACATATATGATGTGTGTGAGCATAACTTGTTTAATTAGAAAGCACATTTTTCATCACTAAGATTAACCCTATGTCTACGGAACAAGCATGTTAACATTAGCAAAAGAACTACAACAATCACTATCTTAGCTTACTTTTCTTCAAGTAGCTTTGGCAGAACTTCATCCCTATAATACTGAATGGGTGACCATGCTTTTACTTTGAAGTTGTAAACATTGCTCATGTTGTGATCAAAACGTTCCATAATGTATTCTGGAATTTTACTAACCACCCGCACATCATTAAGCAAAGTACTGATGAAATAATCTTCATCATAAATGTCTCCGAATTTGCTGCCAGAAAATAAAGATTCCCACTTAAACATTAGTTTGGCTAAGCTAACATATACTTCTTTATTTAAAAACAACATGCTGGCACAAAATGCATTTCATGTAATTGAGTTAATTTATGGTATCCCCTAATTCTGTCAAAAGCTAATAAAGCTAAGAGGTTTTCAAGTAAGTAATCACAAACACATACTAAAATTCCAGAAGATCTTTATTCAAATGATATCATGATGATATGGTAGAGAATCACTGATTACCCAAAAAGCTATGCATAGCTCATGGCAGCCTATATCTACCCAGGAATCAACTAGAAATGGATGAACACAAGGCTTCTAAATATGATGACACTGTCAAAAAGAGCAGATTGGACCTCAAATCAATTTGGCTTTCATGGCATGCACACGGTCACCATCAAGAATCTAGGATTTGTCAGCTTGCATTTGCATAAGTTCAAGAATCTGTCTTTTTTGGCTACCACATTTTTTTTTAATTTTGGTTTTTTTTAATTGAAATGAGTAGTTGTGTTGAATTTGTTAATTAGATTGCTCTGATGGAGATAATTTTGATTTGCATATCAAATTTTGTTGCAATTTTGAATTTGATTTTTAATGGCTGAATTTGGAAAAGCAAGAGAAAAAAGAGAGAAAAAAATTTTAAAAACTATATTAATTTTTCAATTTTTTATTAATTCGATAGTCTAGTTACAAATTTACCCATAAATCAATTAACTTTAAATGATTAGATAACAGCATGGATGCCTGCTGATGACTTACAGTAAGTTACAGTTGTATTTGAAGATTGTCACTAAATGAACAGGAGGTGGAAAAAAATTAACCCTAACAAGTAACTGCTATCAAAAATTACTACTGTTTATGTTTCACTATGTAACTGTTATCAAATTACCACTGTTTATGTTTCACTATGATGATTTCACAAGATAAAAAGCATTTCAAGGAAAGCCAATAAGCTTTGCCTCAAAATATGTAAATTTAAATATGAAGAGAGTGAAACAAACACCAACACTATACTCCATGCCAAATAAAATAAATTTCATAGCAATATAAAATGATAAAAAGAGAAATTCAGCTCAGGATTATATATTAACATTGTTCAACTTCCTTTCCTGCTTACAATTCTTAGGCCCCACCTAATGTTAAAGAACAGTTAGTGCTAACATACCTGGGATCTTTCCAAATGCTGTGATAATGAAAACTAGGGATCACAAGCGTTGCATTAAGATAGCCTGCCACTGCAACTGCATTGCATATCTACAGAGCATCCGCATTAAGTAACGAGTAAATAACGGATAAGTCACAATAGCCAGAAGATGTGTAAGGATTCTGAAAAACAATAAATAAATAAAGAAGAAATAAACCAACCGATGTCCTCTGCTGATTTAAACCACCATTGGCCTCAACAGATATGTAACCATTTGATTCTGGTAAGCCTAAAATAATAAACACAAATAAGATACCAATAAAATATCACTGACATTCAAAAACAATTTACATCAACAAAATTTTCTATATATACAGTAAACATACTTCATGTATAGACATGAACATATTAGGAGGTCAGTAACACAACCATAGATGTATTACATACCTCCTGAAGACCTTTTTACACACTGCTTCCACTGTCCACCTTTATAGGAGGCTTTCCATATAGTTGATATCTACAGTGAAATTTTATAACTCATATCAGTACTCAGTAGCACTTGACAAAGAATAGATCAAAGAAAGGGACTACAAATATAGGCTAGCAACAAAATTCTCAAGCAAAGAATGAGGGAAATGACAATGACAGAAGATGATAACAATGAAGTAGAAGCCCCAGCACAATAAGTATCTAGAATAATATAGCTTGTATTTAATATGTAGAAACCTTAAGTGCGCAATGACAAAAGCCATAGAGTTTCCTATTGACCATTATATACTCAGCATTAAGCTCACTAAAAGAAGAAAACACATAAAACACAACAAAATGGAATCTAATAAAAAAATGTAAAATGAATGTTCACTGAAAGTTACAAAAAATAAATAGCAGCAAAATTTTTGACTGAGTCAAATCTTATTATTCAATGGTCATGATTCCATAACTAATGAAAACTTTTTCACCCGATAGCATTTTAGTGGAAATTTTCAATCTGCAAAATGGAATCTGGTAAAGCATATTTCAACTTTTCCCCAAAATCAAGCTTCACCTCAATCAAGATAAACCCAAAATCCACAGCTGAAGTTAATGCATATTTGCAGCCCCTTCACTGAAGCAATTTTTTTATTATCAGAAGCCCTTTCTTCACTAGACAACATGTTTTGCTAGCAGTTTTCAAAAAACACTTTACGCTCCTAATGCTTTTGATCAGTTTCTCAAATGATTACAAAAAAAGGGGGGGGGCACTACTCACTTTCTTTTTTATTAAGAAAAAAGAAGAAGCTGAACTTATTACTCCAAGAACGTTCTATGATTCCAATTATCCAAATGCATACAGTTCCAAGAACTCTTTTTTGTTCTTATTTATGAATAAATGTTCTGAAAACATAAATAAATAATATCCCAAGCTAACTATATCAGACACAGACCTCTTTACTCTATACAGAAATCAAACATCCAATTACAATCAGAAATCCAAACGGCAAAACTTGCCCTGTTTTAGATCCATATGACTGCTTTTATACTTTTAACTCCATTATAAGCAATTAAGGCAACATTCTCCATTTCCTTCAACCAGCATATTCAATAATATGAACTATTTTCAAGAAAAAGAAAATCCCCCGCTTCAGCATTTTGGTCTCCAAAAAGCAAGGAAGCACAAAGAATTATAGATGAATAAAAAAATCCCAATTACTTAGCTTGATTGAGTACTACAATTACGGCCGGCCACTGCATATGAGCAATGTGAAGTTCATCAAGTGTAATACCAAAAAAGTTTTAGCATTGTACGTTAAGTTCCTTCAAATGTTAAATCACAATAACACAACACTGAGTAAACTCCAAGATCCGAAGCAACAAAATCCACTCAACTCGCATTCAAAATCCACAATGATCCATCAAAACCAAACGTATCAGCAAACAAATCATACCCACATCGAAATTCATCGCGAATCAAAAACCCAAATCACACCCACATGCAAAATCAAACAATTCACTAACTTGAAAAGCATTAAAAATACTTCAAAATACAAAAAAACTCAAAACGCACCGCATCAGCAGACGAATTATCGGCATCCATCTCGGGCTTCAACTTGGCATAGACTTGAGGACTCTTATAAACCGAACCTGGAGCAGGCCG
Source organism: Xylocarpus granatum (assembly GCA_019650275.1). Lineage (NCBI taxonomy): Eukaryota > Viridiplantae > Streptophyta > Magnoliopsida > Sapindales > Meliaceae > Xylocarpus > Xylocarpus granatum. The sequence continues at coordinate 87,994 of BNST01000394.1, read as the reverse complement.
ATGCTTGATAATCGGAACGACGTCAAACGACACCGTACCCATGTAAAGAAACATCCCGGAGATATAAATAAGAGGAGCGAACAAGAAAATTCCCTGCCTTCGAAGAAGAACAGATAAAAGAAGCCAGGCAAGCCGATGGGCCAAGTTGGCCCGAGCCTGAAGCCCGACCGGAGTAAACCGTCCCGGTTTTCCCCGGCCAGGGCGGTACCGAGGTGAACGACGGGGAGACGCCGGAGGCGATGGGGTTGAGTGCCCGCTGCTTGGTAACCGATTGTAAGCGAGCATTTGGTCAGTGTATTTTCCTTGCTTTTTCGTTTCTGTTTTGAAAATTTTTGTCCGCTACATAATAAAAAAGCTTTTTTTTTCCCCTTCGTTTCGATTTTTGCTTTCTCGCTCTCTTCCCTCTTTGTGTGTTGTCTCTGTACTTTCGTTTCGGCTTGTAGTGATTTCCAACAGAAAGCGAGAGAGAGAGAGGAGGAGGAGGACGAGGAGTAGGAGTGCACGTGCATAGAAAGAGCCGAAGATTTGCGCAAGGAAGGTATTTGTTTGTCTAATAACACCTAGATCCCTATGTTATCCTTTTCTAACAAATAAGGACATAACTTATTCATTTATAACAAATAAACCCCTACTTCTAAGTAAAATTATAAAAATACACTTTAACATTGTTGTTTTCTTGTACTTAACCCTATAAACATAGTAGTTAAATATTATAAACACAAATGTTTAGCAAAATAATTTTGTTCGGTGCGAGTAAGAAATATTTTATGAACGTTGATTTTAGAGTTACAAGATACTAAATTTAAATTATTTATTAAACACCAACTATTAATATAGCGGTTATATTTAAAATCAATATGTATGCTTCTATTTAATTTTAAAATATGTTAATTAAAGTGTTTGATAAATATTAATTTTAAAATAAAATATTTATTTTTTTTTCACTTGTATAATTGTAATTTTATAGTCATAAACATTCCTTTTAGAATATACTAGTTAAAGTATTTGGTACCTTGAGTTACATACTCTGCCATTGTGGTGCCATGACTCAAGATTACAAAGGTGATATGATAATTTTTTATTTTTATAAATGAAGACATAAAGTCTTTTGTTTGTAAATATATAAAAATATTAAGGGCTTAAATGATATTACAATTTTGTTTCCAAAACATGTCACAAGTTTAATTAAAATCAATGTTACTAAAACAAAAATTGGAAAATTTTAATTTTGCAAAAGTTTTTAGAAGAGAGAGACAAAAAAAACTTTTCAAAATGAAACTTTTAGAATCTATTTTTTTTAATTTAATATAATTTATAATTTTTTAATATAAATCATACAAATTTAATGCAACTCTAAAAAGGAGTTTTAAGTTCAATGAGTTTCATTATATCAACATCAATAATCGCATGAAACTATTCATTCAATTAGATAAAAGAGAAAATACCGTATTGATAATAGATAAAATAATAATAATAATAATAATAATAAAAAAGAAAATAAAACACTTTTCTTGATTTGTTTTTTTTAACAGATTTCAAGATTTTTTTGTTACCCTTCTAATTAAATAATCCTAATCCTAAGGTATCATTATTTTGAGATAGCAAGATTATGCTATTTAAAACTCTCTCCAACACATAACCTTTCTACTTGTATTTAAAAGCTAATTAATTCTACAACATATGAATGGCATTCCATGCTTCACATTATATTAATATATTTATTCATAAAAACATATCAATCAAAACAAACTTTTTTTTAATAGTAATGTCGCGAATACAAACTATATAATAATCAAAAATTTTAATTTCGTAATTGAAAAATTATATAAACTAAATTTTTAAGCATGAATTATATGTATAGTATCGACTAATAGATAGAATCACTAGCCTTTTAATGGTCCACGATAATTTTTTTACATCAATTATCAACCTTTAGATTAATAATCTACAAAGAGTTGGATTAAATGAAGTAAAGAGTTGGGTATTTTTTATTTTATATTATATTATGTTAGAAGAAAAGACACACGTGCAATCAAATAAAAAAAATTATAATAAATTTTATAAAATCTATATATAAAAAATTAAAGAGAATATGTGCTTAAAATATTTTCAAGCCAATATTGATGCACGTGTTTAAATCAATGCTTTCCCACATTTTGGCCATGCTGTCAGAAAAGGACTCATCATGAGCCAATAGACTAGTCAAACTTGTAAGGCTACGTGTGGGCCGAAACGAATTCTAGGGAAAGAAAGAACAATTAGATTGGGAATTAGGCCAGCAACTGTTACTCGCTGATAGGGAACGTTAACACTCATAGGCGGCTCATGATTTGACACCCCCTCCTCATACACAAACTGGAATTCATTTTTCGTTCTTGGAATGCGATAGACATCGTCACCATTCTGCTGTTTAATCAGCAAAGTAAACAAAGTTTAAGCCAGAAAATTCGCAAGCCCTCACTTCGACTGCAATGGATACGTAGGATTCTGACGTCTCACTCATGCCGTCTATTCAACTACAGCACATCGAACAATAAATGAAGAGAATATTAAATCACTGGCGTTTTACTTTGCAATTACTGTCCTAATCATTGCATTACATTTGAAGTGACAATATTCAACATCATATTTTTGTAATAGCCAAGCAATTTTCAGATCAATTTTATCATCATTTTACATTACAATTTTAATTCATGCTAACATTCTTCTTATTATTATCTTCTACAAAAATGAAAAACACAAAACACAAAGCAAAAGTTTTTCAAGTTATCTTAATCAAAAAACTGAACTGACATAGAATCCAAAATCCCGAACAATTAATCAGTTACATTTCATTTCCAACCGCAATATTTCATAAATGTGGCACCAAATTCCTAGCTCTCTAGTCATGCAGGGTACCCAAAATGTCCTCATCCCTATACAAATGATACCTGCAAAACAATACCCGCCAAACACAATCAACCACATAATAAATAACCAACAAGCAAATAGCCATGAACATACTTCTGATCATACAAGTTATACACCTATAGATTAGATTATATCACAAGTTAAATAATGTTGAACACTTGTATAAACTAGCTAAACTCATTTATTTTGCACTAATAGTGCCCCACAACAATGCAAGATAATTGATGAGCTCAGATTCAGTTATCTCGTTCCTAAACTTGTTATAATATAGACCAACCAAGTATCTTCTTCTCCATTAACTTGTTAAAGGGTGCCAGATAAATAACCAGGAACTCACCCCTCAATCCTTGCAAGGCACCATGAAATATGATTAAACTATACGAGATGATACAGCCCACGAGGGGCTGGCCCCGTGGTCAGGCCCATAGTTTGTTCTCAAGAGGTATGGGGTTTGATACGGGAGTAGCCATCCCCTTTAAGGCAGTAAGCCAGACTAATCAAACAACATAGACATCAGCCATCTAGGAACAGGCATCCAAAATACTAAACTAAACCAGGTCTCAGCTGATCAAGCATCTTATCACTAATGCAAGTAATTCTAAAAAAACATTTTGATCAAACTTGATAAAATTGTAAGTTCAATCACATAATTACTAATATCATGTATACAAACTCCAGTCATACAACTCATACAAACGCTATTAAATTAGAACCGTGACAACAATATCACAGTAGCCCTTTAATTTGTGAAGATAGAATTTGTACATCCATTGTTATTGTTACCAATATAATAATTAAAAGCAATACTTTATAATTAGAAATACAAATAAATTTGATATTTTTATATAAACTGCTTTCCTTTTCATAATATTAATTAGTTAACCTTACCAGCATTAGAGTACTTCATAATTTCCTGATCGAATTTTATCCAATATTGAAAATCAAATTTAAATAAATATTTCAATAACTAATTAACTTCATTGAAATTCATTTTAATTAGCATTTATTAATATTATGATTTCCAATCTGATTCTTCGTCGACAAAACTAATCCTGTCCAGCCTTGTAAGAACTAATGCTGTTCAAAAATATACATTTGCTATGCTTTACCGGTATTCAATTCCATATTGGAAAGCAAATAAAAAAGCGCTTTTGAGCATTTAAAATCGCTTTAAGTCGTATCTATAATAGATAAATCCATTTGCTAGAGAAGGCAAATTATAACTTTGGCCAACCTCGAACACAGCCTAAGTTCGTAGCCAAAACGAAGGGGAAAGCGAAAACACGTACTCTTTTTCGCCAATCTTGACATGGTGTCCCCCGTAATCCGGAAGAAGAACGGTGTCGCCTTCCTTGAAATCCACCGGAATCGTCTTTCCTTCCTTGTCGCGTGTTCCCGGACCCACCGCAATCACTTTCCCAGAGTTCAACTGCTCAAATACATACCACCACTCAATCAGAGCCGTCCGATTCATTTGACCAAAAACTCAAAATCCACACTCACGCAAGCGTAACTAAGAGTACTGTTACCATACTTACTTTGCTGGATGTCTCAGGGAGGAGAATCCCGGCGTTCGTTTTGGAAGGAGGGACGATTTTCTCGACAAGAACACGGTTGAGAGCCGGGATCAAACGCTTCGCCATTTTTTTCAGTGAGTGTTATTGCAGGAGAGGAACGTTGAAGAAATGAAGTGGGAGCTTGCGTTATAAAGAATTGCGGGGGAAGTTTTTGGGGTTCGGCGACTCTGCACAGTGAAAGAAGGTTCTAGGTCTTAGGGTTTTTAGGGCGAATTGGGGTTTTAGCAGCTTCGTGAACTGGGAATGGGCTTCCTTTAAATAGCTGATCTGGCAGAATATCAAAGCACGCAGGCCCATGTAACAGGATAGTGAGATTATGAAGAGAACAAAATCTGATATTCTGATTACACACTCCTTTTATCCATGTGATACAAAATTTGTTGTTCTTGTCAAGGGGTGTATTCAGTAATATTTAAGGATACATTTAGATTCACTCTCAAAAAATGAAAAAACCAAAGTCAATGGCTTGTCTAGTTTCCCATCAAGAGGGAGTGAAAAAAAATATGGAATTTTTTCAAAATGACCAGCCTTTTAATTGATTTTGCAAAAAAAACCCAGGTTGTTTTTATTTTTTCTAAAGAGATCAAATTACTAGTTTTTGAACAAAAATACCTTTAAGAGTTTCTTTTGTTTTTCTTTTATTTTATTCGAAACAAATTAAATAGTTATCAACGTTTCAATGAAGGAAGTGTTACGAAACAAGTAGGGCAGGAGCCTATATGAAGACGAGGTCATGATAAAAGAAATAAAAATCTCTAGGGTTTAAAGCATAAATATTACAAATAGTGGGGCACAATTGTAATTAAATGGAAGGCTGCTTGTGGTCATAATAAAATAAAAAAAAATTATAAAGGTCAAAGTAAAAAAATTATAAATAATAAGTATAATTGTTAATAAATTATTTTTTTTTCCGAACCCACCGTCCCATAAACTGAACTGCGCAAGGAAACCCATTCTCCATTTTCTCCCTTGTTCTTGTTGGTCCATGCATACACTGATAGATTCCTTCTTCCTTTTCTTCTTTTAATTTTGTATTTTTCAGAGCCAATGAACATGCAAATCTTGTGAACCATGCATCGTGAACGAGACATCCACTGAAAGATTCACTCTTAGCTACAATATTTGACACCATCCCTGCCAAAAAGGAACGTGCATTGTGGGCATGCATATGACTACTTGCAGTTCAATCAATGCTCGGAAATTATTGAAAGCCGCATTGGCCATCTGAAAACCTTTTGAAGCATGCATATGAGGTCGACAATTTGAGGACCACAACCATGTATTATTGTCATTGCCCATCACAACTTTGCCACCCCAAGAGCATATGGCTTGCCTTCGAGGTTCAAAAGCTTTCCAAGAAAAACAAAACTTAGTATACTGCGGGTCCCTCGTCGCAGAATTCTTCTGAAGGTTGGAAGATTTCTAGTTTCCGAAATATTGCAGGACACAAGCCTTTAAAAGAAAACGTATGGGGTTGAAATTTTTCCAACATATTTGCCCTTTCGGTAGATGTCATGTCACGTCATGATGACGACCAAACGATTCAAAAAGAATGTTGAAATTCTGAGCCTAACTCTTCAGTTTTCATTTGTAGACAAATGGACGTGGCATGTTAATTATGCAACAAATGTCCATACTGTCGTTCCAATTTAATGACTCACTGTTGGTTGATTCATGTTGATCATGTCATGTGTGATGTGGATACTTAAAATGGAACTTTTGCATTCCAATTTTGGCATAATATCTTCCATTTAAGAATAAATATTAAATTACTACTAACTTTAAAAGTTCATCATTAAACAAAATTTTGATAAAATTATGAAATATTTAAATATAATTTTTAAATGAATACTTTTATTTAAAATATTATTTAATTTTATAATTACGTAAATTAAAATTAAAAATTTTAATTTTACACTGATATATATTTTAGAGATTAAAATAAAATTTTAAAATCAAGAATAAAATAAACTAAGCATGTGAAAGTCAAATTTTAACTTTAATAATAATAATAATAATAATAATAATAATTTAAAATATTTTTAAAAATTAATTATTTTAAAATTAGACACGATATGATCAGAACAAGAGGTATCCATGGGCCTGAGTTTTTGGATTAGACCGGCTAAAATAATAAAAAGTTAAATTATTATATATTAGAAACAACAGTCGGGATGAAGTGGGCGTGCCGGAGTGGTTATCGGGCATGACTAGAAATCATGTGGGCTCTGCCCGCGCAGGTTCGAATCCTGCCGCTCACGATTTTTCTTATTTTTTTTATATTTATATTTTTAAATTATAGTTAAAAAATAAAAAATATTTTTTCATTTCAAAAATAGTATTTAAAAATAATATTATATGCAATAATTTATTTTTACTTTAATTTTACAGTACAAAAATTTTGATTTTTTTTTGGTAAAAATTTCATGTTCCTAAAAATTTTAAAAAATTAATTTTTATATTTCATAATTAAAATTTTATGTTTGAAATTACATAAATTCGCCTTTGAATAATCTCAAAATCCAAAATGTTAAGTCTTCAAATTGACTTTCAAGATAAGTTTCAGTTTGGTCATTGTGGAGCTCTTCACTTTGGTTTTGCTCACCGCCATGACAAGAAGATTAGTCCCACAATATAGTGATTTCCCATTGAAGAGGCTTAAGTGAGTGGCTAACCCCAATTTGGATAAAAGGAATGATAAGAACCCCTAATCTCATGATTTGATTCCTTCTTTTTCATCTTTATTTTCACACATGTTTATGTCTTATATTGCCATTCATTCCTATTCTAAAAACACATGATTGCTCTCTCTTTTTCCCCTTTCAAATCTTGCCTCCTCTTATTTCTTCATATCATATCATATTCTTGGATTCTAGCTCAAAGGCTAAAAAGAGATTCCGGCTCATCATCTTTAAAATCGATAAAAATTTTGAAAAAAATATTTAAATATATTTAAAATCTATTATATTTTTCACTCGATTTTTAAAAATCACGATAATTTAATTCTAAAAACTTTTCTTTTTATTTATTATGCATAGCATTGATAAGATTAGACAATTCAATGCTGTCATCCAAACATGCCCTTGGGTATTTAGAATAGAATGATTATTCCCTAATAGCTATAGTTTTGGAATCAATGGATCAAGCCAATTTCTTTTTGGTCCACATTGCCAATTGCATTTTAACATTTTGATACTTGTATTGTAGAAGTGTATTTTGGAACCATAAAGGTGTCACAATTCATTTGGGAGTTGAGACTTAGGCATTATCAAACAAATAATTACTCTAATCTTACTTGTATTGTTATCTTTAATATTTGTAGGTATACACTTTTTAATATTTGATGTCTTTAAATATTATATCATTTTAAAAATATATCGACATAAAATATAAATTTAATAAAATAAATTAAACCAACAACCAACACGAAGCCAAATTTAGAATTCATGATATGTTAATATCTATAAACTAAGCAGACCCCAAGTTTGTACAAATCATTTTATTGATAATATATATTACTTTAGGCTTGTGTTTGTTTTTAGGAAAGGAAACGATAAGGGAAAAGAAAGGGAAAAAAGAAAGAAAAGAAAAAAAAAGTATTTTTTAGCTTAGTTTGTGGATGGAATAAATGAAGGAAAGTGTTAATTATATTTTATTGGAACAAAAGTATTATTTATATTATAATATAAAATAATTTATATATTTACTAATTTAAAAATTAAATTAATTTTAAAAATTTAATTCTAACTAAATTCTAATATTTTAATAATTAGTTTATTAAATGAATATTTAAATTTTAACTATGTAAATTGTTTTTAATTATACAATAACTTTTTAATTTTAATTTTATTATAATTTGATTATTAAAAAAAATTACCTAAAAAATTTATGTTTAGATATAATTAATTTATTCTTAAAAATTTAAATATTAAACCATTAACATATTTAACAATTTATTATCAAAAATTAAAAATTAAAGAATAAATAATCTAATTTTTTAAATTGAAAATAATTTGTAAACAAAGGATAAATATTATATAATTAAATTTATACAAGGATAAAATTAAAAATTAATATTTTAATAACGGTGAAACTATAAAATCTTCTCTTTTTAACTCTTGAAACATGGATTACTCGCTAGTGATGAAGGAATTTATATTCATTCACCTCGAGGAAAGAAGAATCCTCTTTCTTTTCCTTTCTATCTATTTTTAACAAAAATAAATAAGATAATTCCAATTACTTCCTCTTTTCCTTTCTTCTCCTTTTCACAAAAGTAAAAACACCATAATTGTAGCACAAAGCAAATTGAATTAATGTTAGAATTTGAATTGGAACATTATATATCAACTTGAATTTAGAATTTTGAAAATTTAACAATATTTTAACACTACATCACAGATTCATGCAAGTTGTGCTCGTGAGGTTATGCTTGAATAGCTTAACCTAATCTTACTTCACCAAACATATCAACCCGTTTGTCATGACCAACCAAATGAATATTTGCTCACCCATTGGATGATTGCATGGCACATCCATGACAAAACAACAACATATATATATATATATATATATATATATATATATATCAATTTCAATGACCAAATCTACACAATCTTTTCTTATAGCTTAATGGGTAATTTGGTTTTCACTTGAGTTACCTAAAGTATAATTTGACGCATGGTGTTTACTATATAAGCCAAAGAAAAATGAGGTAATAACATTCAGGTCCTTAATTTTTTCTTTTATATTTGTATTAGCAAAAATATAATTTATTTGTTTATAATGAATACGCATTTGATACTTGTTTAAATAACAAAATTAGTTTTATACTATTAAATTTTCAATTTTGACCATCACAATGATACTAGAGTATATAATTTAATGCTAACGAATGATGCTACTAATTCATTTAATTGGCGTAAATTTTTTAAAATATGGTATAAAATATTTGGATTGAAATTCGTTCACATCAATTTAGTGAGTGATTTGATTTTTTTATAATATTCTAAAAAAAATCAATAATAAAGAAAATTTTGATAACTTCAAAAAGGGTTATTGGGTTAGAGATCTATTTGTTATAAATGATTAGATTACTTGGGTTATCGGATTGGGGGCCTATTTGTTAGAAATGATTAAATTACATTTTTATTTGTAATTTAAGGGACTCGAATGTTATTACCCGCATAAAAGGCAAAGCGATTTTACGGCGGCACGGGGAAGCAATGTCTATGCAATCTGTTCAGCATAGTTAATAGCATAAGCTTGCATCAACCGACCCTCAGTGGTGCAGAAAACCAAGTCTCTGATCATGCATCTCTCTTTTAATTTTTGTGCGGGCAGAAACTCTCACACGATTTACAGCAATCATCATCAAAATCATAATCATTTTGAGAGAAATGCACCTCCAGCAAAAGGATAATTCAAAAATATTCACAAGATTATGCCCTTTCTGGCATTCTTCACCTGCCAAATGTCCAATTTTATCGCACTCTCATTTGTGATTTATGTCCATTTCCCTTCTGTGAAAATTTTTTTCTTGCTTTTTCACTTCATCAATTAACCTTTCTGGGATTTTGTGTCTTTCTGTCAGACCAAAAAGCAAGTGGGCTCGAAATATTTTGTTTATTTTCTGACAAGGTTCATATTAAGCCCTTAGCTTTTCTTCATATACTGTTGTTTAGCGGACAAGCACTGCTGTGTTTTGTTGCGGTCTAGCTTTGGTGAAAATTGATTGATAGGAGGAAGGAGACTTGGAATAAAACGGAGAATTGCAGGAGCGAATTTCAGCCATGGAGCCAAATTCTAGCAGCAATAACAATTTCCAGCAGCAAAATCACAGCTGCTTAGAAATAACAACAATGGAGGTGCACGAAGTTGTACCACCACCACATAAAAGCAGCATACAGAAGCTGAAAGACAGGCTGAAGGAAACTTTCTTCCCTGATGACCCTTTGCGCCAATTCAAAGGACAGCCATTTAAGAAGAAATGGATTCTTGCTGCTCGGTACATATTTCCTATTCTTGAATGGGGCCCTAGTTACAACCTCAAGCTCTTCAAATCTGATATCATTTCTGGCCTCACCATTGCTAGTTTAGCCATTCCTCAGGTTCATTTTCTAAGCAAATTTTGCTTCTTTCTTCTAATCTTTTCAACTAATTTTCAACGAACTCCTGTTGTTCTGTAACTTTCAGGGTATCAGTTATGCTAAGCTTGCTGGTCTGCCTCCTATAGTTGGTCTCTGTAAGTGCTTTTTCTTTGTTTGTTTTCACTGAAACATACTGTTTGATGATTTTTTTTTCAATCTAAATTTGCCATCGTTGTTTTCAAATATTGCATAGATTCTAGCTTTGTTCCTCCTCTAGTTTATGCTGTGCTTGGAAGCTCCAGAGATCTTGCAGTTGGTCCTGTTTCAATTGCTTCTCTGATTCTGGGATCAATGCTCAGAGAAGAAGCATCTCCAACACAAGACCCTCTTCTGTTTCTTCAACTAGCTTTCACTGCAACTTTCTTTGCTGGTATTTTCCAAGCTTCTCTAGGATTTCTAAGGTAACCATTTTCCAGTTTTTGGTTTTTCTTTGACAATATGAAATATTGCAGAAATTAACAATCATTTTTTGATGGTTTTCTGATTCTAATGCAGGCTTGGATTCATCATTGATTTTCTTTCAAAAGCTACACTAATTGGATTCATGGCTGGAGCTGCCATTATTGTCTCTCTTCAACAACTCAAGAGCCTCCTCGGAATCACCCATTTCACTACACAAATGGGTTTGGTTCCTGTAATTAGCTCTGTTTTCCACAACACCAATGAGGTAAAACAAAGAAAAAGACAATAACATTCCTAACAATGACAAAATTATGTTCTGATATTGAATTTTAAAACATTATAATAATTTACCATTGAATTTCAATTACAATATTTCAATCAGAATCAATGACTTATTGATACAGGTAAATAAATTATATGAGATGAAGGAGCCAAATGTTATTATCTTTTCTTTTTTATTTTGAATTATAACCCCTTAAGATAAAAATTTAAAGAGAAAACCCCCAATCATTGAATCTCATATAGCTGCATGTGAACTATAAATAAAAGCACTTATGTTTAAGAATCACTTTTTTGCAGTGTTCATGGCAAACAATTCTCATGGGGTTTTGCTTCCTTGCGTTTCTTCTGCTGACAAGACATGTTGTAAGTTAATTCCCACTCTTCTTTTTCTCTATAATTTCCCTAAACCCGATATTAAATATAATTTTCATTGTTATATATAATATAATATATATATATATATATATGTATAATTATTATTTATATCTTTAGAAAATGATAAAATTATAGGATACAACTGTTTACACCATAACTCTCTGTTCGAGAACTAAACATTCTCACCACATTCAATGAAATTTAATATTATTTTTTTTTATAAAATAAATAATTTTAATTTTGGACGGTTACAATCGTCTGAGTCCACCCAAGTTTTTCTACACCTCGCCTAATCGACCATCAGAGTTGCCGGTTTGGATGATTTTGGTTAAGTTATATGCCTGCATGTGTGACACGTGTCATGCTATTACAAGGTTTTTTTATTTGAATATAGAATTATTTAATTTTATATAATTTTTAATAATTAAAATTAAATTTAATATACATATATATATATATATATATTATTTAGTTCATTAAGGATGTTTAAAATTTGAAAAAAATTTAAAGTATATTTTTAAAATTAAGCAAAAACCGTGAGCATACCTGCAATCTTTTTCTTCTGAACTCCGAAGCTGCTTCTGCTTCTGAAAGAAGCACTTCTTGTTTTCAAGAAAAAGATAAAAAGTTTTTCTTCTTAACTGGCAGTGTGCCAAATTACCAATTGCTGAATTGCAAAATCAATGGTTGCAGGGGATGAAAATACCAAAGCTGTTCTGGGTATCAGCCGGTGCACCTCTTCTTTCTGTCATACTCTCAACTCTTCTCGTTTTTGCATCCAAAGCTCAACATCATGGCATCAGTATTGTATGTCTATTTCATTTCTTCGTCTTCATCATCATCATCTTCTTCTTCTTTATGACATCAGATATCTATCCAGACTTATCCGTACTAATTTGCTCATAGACCAACTTGGACCTTTTTTTTTCTTTTTTAAATATTATTTCTCAAATTTTTGGGAGAAAATGGACTCTTAGCCTTAAGGGATTAAAAATGCAAGAAGTAAAGTATAAAAGTCGAAGTTTAAAGAAAGTATAAACTGGGGCCAAAAAGTTCAAATTTTTGAAGTTTGAAGAGTCTCAGTCCAGGATCAAAATGCTATACTTTAAAAGATTTAGAGGTCTCTGTATAAATTTATATATTTTACAGGTTCAGATTTCTCATTTGTTGTAGTTATTGAGAGTTAATTAATTCTGTTGCACTTGTGACAAGATTGGGAAACTACAAGAAGGATTGAATCCTCCTTCATTGAACATGTTGAAATTTTATGGAAGCCATTTGGGACTAGTGATGAAAACTGGGCTTGTCACCGGAATTATTTCCCTCACTGTGAGTTCCAATTTTTCCTCTCTCTCTGTGATCTTGGAATTAATCCCATATTGAACTTAAGAATTACTATTTGCATTGTGAAAAAACAGGAAGGAATTGCCGTGGGAAGGACTTTTGCTGCTTTAAAGAATTACCAAGTTGATGGTAACAAAGAAATGATAGCTATTGGCCTTATGAACATGGTTGGCTCCTCAACTTCCTGCTACATTACCACAGGTACGTACGTAAAACCATCTAATCCTTTCTTCTTTTCCAAGAAGCAATGACAATATGAGAAGAGAAAAAACACATCCATCGTCTCAAGTGCTCCTGAACAACTTTTAATCTCAGGTGCTTTCTCCCGGTCGGCAGTCAATCACAACGCCGGAGCCAAAACTGCGGTGTCTAACGCCGTAATGTCGGTAACGGTTATGGTTACTCTCCTCTTCCTCATGCCACTTTTCCAGTACACACCAAATGTTGTTCTGGGTGCTATCATAGTCACAGCAGTCATTGGTCTAATTGATATTCCTGCTGCGTACCGTATCTGGAAAGTCGACAAATTCGACTTCCTTGTCATGCTTTGTGCTTTCTTGGGTGTCATCTTCATCTCTGTCCAAGATGGCCTCGCAATTGCTGTAAGTTCAAAGGCGATAATCCAAAAATATATATGTATATATATATATATCGAACAATTTAAAAATTATAACCCCGTATGTGCTGATTGTCAATCAGGTTGGCATATCAATTTTCAAGATCCTCCTGCAAATCACCAGGCCAAAAACTGTGATGTTAGGAAACATTCCGGGGACGGATATTTACCGGAATCTTGATCATTACAAGGATGCAAAGAGGATTCCCGGTTTCCTCATTCTAAGCATTGAAGCTCCAATCAACTTTGCGAACACCACATATCTCAATGAAAGGTTTCTTGTCACTCGAGAACTTTCTTAACAAAATTTCACAGCTTATTCAATCCTTTTTTAGACTTTCATTCTTTTGTCATGTTTCGTTTTCATTATGAAGAATTTCAAGATGGATAGAAGAATATGAAGCTGAAGAAGATTTGAAGAAACAATTTAGCCTCAGATTTGTCATCCTGGAAATGTCAGGTAAGTTCATCTTCTTCACAAATAAGCTATAAGCTCTTTACACTTGTGCTTTTCATGACAAAAGTGCTTTTTATTTATCTTTTCAGCTGTCAGTGCCATTGACACAAGTGGGGTTTCTTTCTTCAAAGACTTAAGGAAAGCAATGGAGAAGAAGGATGTTGAGGCAAGTTCATTTTAGTACCATTTTTCTCTGTCAACTTAAATTGTTGAAATTTTTATCACTCCGAACGTACTTAAGTTAGCATCATCAAACAGCTTGTGTTGGTGAATCCTCTGGCTGAAGTGCTCCAAAAGTTGCAGAGATCAGATGAAAATGGTGATTTCAAAAGACCAGATAGCCTTTACTTGACCGTTGGAGAAGCTGTGGCTTCACTTTCTTCCACAATAAAGGGACCATCTTCAAACAATGTATGAAATGAAACAAAGCCATGCATGTCAACTGTTACTGTAATTTACTTGGTGGGTAAAAATTGTTAAAGTTATAACCATATTTACAATTTTTTGTTCGTAAAGAAACTCAATTTTACTTAAACTCCATGGTTGTCTAATACTTTATGCCGCTGTATTTCTCATCCCTTTTCAGTAAAATTTTTCAATATCCGCCGTAATGAGCAAGGATAATAACAATATTAGCCATATCTGTTATTTATACTGTGTAATAGTAGTATCAATTTACCATGTATATTGATATATTCAAAAGAAATAAATTGTAAAAAAAAATTAATTTTTTAAATTTCAAAAATTAAAATTTTTTTAGAATATGACAAATAGGTTCTTAAATTTTGTTTAATTAATAAAATTTACCAAAATTTTTAAATATATTACAAATAAGTCATTATGCATAGGTGCTGGATTAATTTCGATCACCACACAAGTGGTTATTGAAATTGTAGCTCCAACTTCGATCATGACCAAACTTTATCAATATGACCCATCAAATTTTAAAAATTATAAAATTAGCAAATAATTATACAATGACAATTAGGTCCCTAATTATTTTTACAATTTATAAAATTTTTCAAAATTCCAAACACACCCCTACGAGACAAATTTTGGTTGTGATTGAAATTACGGAGCGACTTTACTTTATTTCAAAATAACCCCTTATGTTTTAAGAAACTACAAAAGTAATTAATATATTTTAAATTATGACAATGAAGTCTTTAATTATTTATTTAAATTATAAACATTCTCAAAATATTGTAAACTAGCTCAAATTGAAAGAAATTCGATCATGACTGAATTTAAAATTTCAATTTCGATGGTGACTGAAATTGGAATTTCGGTCACGACCAAAATTAAAAATCTCAAACTGGTTCTGATTGGCCCCTTATGGAATGGCTGTTCACCCACGTGGAGATGGCATTATTTGTGCATTGCAAAAGAACTGCAGGTCTTAGTTTATCTTATTTTTCAAATTTCAGCTATTGTGTTATCATCTGACAAGTATTAATCTAAGCCTATGTGACGTAATAACTTTCAATAGAGGTGACTGAAGGTGCACTCCAGGGGCTACAGTTATGATTTCCTGCGTAATCTACAGCTGCACTCTGAATGTTGTGCATAATTTTACCTGCTAAATTTTTTCCCACTTTGTACGTTAAGCGGCGAACCACTAGGACTTATGTCCACAGACAATTTTTCCGGTGTCTATGGTTAATGTTATTGTTTCAATTACGTCAAGGAGGATTGATTGCTTATTGTATATCGCAGTTTGTTTGAGTGGGATGAAGTGCAAGATGCTGAAGTCCACAAACTGGGTGTGAAAATGTCAGAAAAAGTGCTCAGCCAAATTAGAAGATGTTGGGCAACAATTAGCATTACCATTCGACTCTGATGGTCCTACATTTGCTGCTGGTAGTGAGGCAGAGATGCTTCACCTTTTGTCTTAAGTTTCTTTCAAGAATGCCCTGATCCACTGTTTGACAAGCTAACCACCGTGGACATTATGTTTGCAGACAAAGGTGGAAGTATTGTGCATGGAGTAACACCTCGTGCCGTGGAAGAAGATTCGCTCAAAGCAAGTAGTCCGCGAAGCCATTTGTTCGTTCAATGTGTCTTCCGATGGCAAGCTCCTTGCCATGTAAGAACTTGTGGACTTCATTAGTTTCAACTGCTTGAAGATATATTCTGAGCATCTTATGAAAGCTTTTAACTTCTTCCACCTGTGATTGATTGCTTGCAGTGGGACAGAGGGAGATGTTTCAATTATAGATTCAAGCAGTATAAAGGTTCAAACTATGGTTAAGAAAGCCCACCTTGGTTTTGTGACAGCTTTGGCATTCTCTCACGATTCAAGGCTGTCGGCCCCAGACTCAGTTAAATCACACTAATAACAACTTTTTAAGTTGCATTATTTTGCCTGAACATAGATTGATAGGGATAAGTGATGTTTAAATGCAGGGCTTTGGTTTCTGCATCAATGGACTCAAGTGCAAGGGTCACACTAGTGGAGAACAAGAAGAAAAGTGGTATCTCCCTCCCATGATCTTATCATTTGATAACTCAGTCACTCGTTAAATTCGAGTAACTAAGCATATTTTAAGCTTTCGATAGCTCATTTGGAATGAAAAAAGACATGTTTTTGGCAGGAGGATTGGACTTGTGGATCATAATCATGTTCATATTACTCGCAATGGCTGCCTATATTTTGAAGGATCAGGGAATCATTCCTCAGGTTGATATGCCTATCCTCACGGCTTAAATTTGAGAAGTTCCCGTTTCTGAACTGTTTTATACTTTGGAAATGCCTTGAAGCTACCTGCACTCAAATAAGATTCAAATAAATTTTGATACATATTTATCATATTTTTAGGTGACCAGGAAAGGCTCAGTTTGCATACATTCAAGCCTTGACCTGTTGTATTCAAACTTTTGCGGCCCAGATACCAATTACAGTTGATTGAGTTATAAATATACAGATTTTGTTCAGACTCCAACTAGTATACTATCATTTCTATATTCATCATGTTAATCTATTTTGAAATGGATTCCATCGTTATATCTTCAGAGTTTATCCTCAGTAATCCTTGAACATTTCCTGGAGAAAACAAGCATCCAACCACCGCACTATAACTTGAAAAATTCGTTCAGGCATAACACCAAATAGTTGATCTGCTGCTTTTTCATCATAGAAGATGAACCGCGCAAAGCATACTTGACATTAATGCTTTCCTGCTAAAGATCAATGTGAGCTTGACAAATTTTCCCACACTAGAATCACCATCACTGAAATTTATTTTATTTTTTTTGCTTTCTTCAAAAAGAAATCAATGGCATTTCTTTTCCTTCTAGTCCAATTGCTAATGGGAATACAAATTCAGCAAGAGGGAAGACGGGTTTTGTGCTCAACTTGTTTGTCTGTTTTGTTATTCCTTCGAATAAAGGTATTTACAATAGTCGAGCAACAAACAGAGTAACCCTTGCTATGAGGTGTAAATTTTGTTACTCAGTAGTGCTACAGATATTAATTGCCAAAGCCGGGAGAAACTTGGTGACTCTGTTAGAAGTCTTTGTTAGATTCAAACATTCCCTGTGTCATTGTCGCTTTCTATGGTAAAGAGAATAACCAACAAGTGCAGACATCAACAAAGTCCATAGTACCTGCCATTAAACAATCATATAAATCTTAACAAAACCAAAAATCAATTAACATCCATCAATGATTAGGGGCCTTAAGTTTTAGGAAACTACCGTATTGATTGTTTGCCATCGCTCGAGTCTTTTAATCCTGGATTGCATGTCTTCAATCATGCCTTCTATAGAAGAAGCCTCTCTACTTTGGGAGGATTCCGATGACGAACTACTACCCTGTTAGTTTTTTTATGATATTACAAAAGCCAAAAAGAAAAAATGCACAGTTCAACATTGTAGAAAAACATCAAATATCCAAGATTCTTTAATTTCTTTCTCATGTATATTTTCAACCATCTAAAAGTATTACAGGAGTTTTATTTTCTTGTTCTATGATTCTATGTTCATCTTTATTGACTACACACTACTCAATGTTGCTACCATAATTTGTACATGGTCTCTGGCAGTATAAAAAATTCTTACGTTTTCACTTATAGTTTTCTGTAACACCCTATTCTTATAATCTACAACTGATTTAGATAAAACCATGCAAATAGTATTTGATGAAGTTCCAAGGTTGGAACAGAAATCATTCAGTTTAATTTCTAAGGTAAAGAAACTATTGCCTGCCAACCAGAATTGAGTACTCAAAGACCATGTTGGTACAATGAACATATGGAGGATTGCATAGGTCTTTGTTCATTTCCTAGGAGTGTGACATGCACATTAATAGAACAAAAGTAATTTTTTTGCTTACTTTGTTGACCCAGAAAAAATTATAAGATGCCGCCCATCGGCTCAATAATAGTTGTACTACAAACCTGTTGAATATGCTTTAGCAACACAACTATCTAGGGGTATTGTAGTCAGAAACATGGGAGATAACCTTCAACATCTATAATTCTAGCATATGAAAGGCAAATATCCTCGCCCACTTCTAAGAAAGTAACAATAATTGACTAGGTAATAGATCAGAGATATTGTACAACGGATGAGAAATCTTTTCCTAAAACATAAATATTGTCAAAAAAGGTAAGAGGCCTTAGATCTCTTTTGGCACGAGTATAAACATGTGAGAAAACTAGGAGCTAATTAAGAGGACCTGTTGGTCCAAAAAAGCAGAACAAGTTTTGGGTGTTTTCTCATTTAGTTCAAGTACAAGGGAAGCAGAAACCTCTCGTGTCATTGGCTGTCTAAAACCGAGAACAGCAAAACCTTGTGCAGTGCCAAGTTGCTACTTATTCACAATATCTATCTTATATCAATCTAACTCAGCCAAAAAACTAGCTTTTCCAGACAGATATTAGTTCCTTATTTAACGACAGTAAAATACCTGAGATTGTATATATTCGATAAGTTCCTGCAACCTTGCAGCTTGCTGAGTATGAACTCCACTTGAACTTCGTTCTGCTGCTGGTAATCTTTCCAAAACTATTTGAAGGTAACTCTGAAGCATAACAAAAATGTCAGTTGTCAACAAAGGTTGCATCACAAACATAAGAAGTTCCAGTGTTGAACAACGTAACATAAATGCATACATTATATCTACATAATTACAACACATTGAAGTGCTAAAGACAACCTTTGTTGTATATGAACCATCCAATTTAAGAGTTGAACCAGCAGATGCCACAGCTTCTTTGTTGACCCCTTTGATTTGTAGGTATGAACTAGTGACATCTTGGAGATGATCCACCTCGATAAGAATCTGAAGAGGTCATTTCAAACGAAGTCAAATGAATTTAAGCGATCCACACCAGTAACAGGTTGAATAAGCCAAAGAGAACGAAATTGTACAAAACATAAAGGAAAGGAACAGCGAGAAAAGCAAAAAGTAGAAAAAAATAATTGCGAGTTTAATTAAAATGCAATCCAAAGTGATTTGACCTTTCCATCTTGGTAGATAAATGCAGATGCTTCAATATAAGCCACAGCTTGATACCTGACATGATGACATAAGGACAACACACTCCAGTCACTAGTACATAAATCTATCCGCTGTAAACTAAAATAGGGAGAAAAAGAAGCTAGCTAAGTGAGGAAAATTCATGTCAAGAAATGCTACATGTAACAGAAAGAAGCAATGCAAATTGATAGTTAAGAAAAGCAAACTTGAACTTGAGCCTATCACATTCTGTCCCTTTCAAATGCTAGAAAAGGATAAATTACTTTCCTCATTATTATTCTTGAAATTCTTAAGCATAAAGAAACCATTTACTTTGTCAAGCCTGTGTAAATCTTCCAATCATACCACAGTCCAACTGAAATTCGGGCCCTTGGCTCCATAATGGTAAATTACATTAATACAAATCAGTTCAGATGAACTCTTTTTCATGTTTAACAATGAGCATTTCTCCCATAACAAATAAATTTTTGCTCCAAAATAGTGTCTCAACAAGTTGGAAGAAGTAATAAGACAAAAAACCAAAGATAGAATAAAATCCATGATCATTGAAAATTTTAAACTATAAATGTTTTTGCTTACCCAAGGTTAAGTAGGCCAGCAACAGTACAAATGCTAATATCAAAATCCACTTTCGGTTGAATGATGAAATTCCCTTCTCTTATGGGCTAACAGATGATTTAGAGGAAATTAAGATTCAAGCATCCGGTATAGTTTCCAAGAAAAAACCATAATATAATAAAAAGAAAACATAGACTTAAACCTCTCGTATTAGCAATGCAAATCTGCCTTCACATATTCTGACGCGAATGCAGTCACTCTCCTTCAATTGACCATTTGTAGGAATTCCCGGAAGCTTTAGGTATATATCGATGAAATTCTGAACAGAACTACAGAACTTTGCAGAGTCAAGGATTTTTAAAATATCCTCATAAGCCACCTGTTATCGAGCACAAGCAGTATGAGAATGGCAGTAGTAACCACCATTAATAAGACTAGTATAAGAGGATTTTAGCAGGCATACTTGCTTGTTACTCTTTAAGACAAACAACGAACTCTCAGGGGAAAGCACAGGATCAAAGTCATTTCGGATTTTCAGCTGCATTGACCAAACAAAGGAAAAAAAAGAAGAGAAAAATTTTGTATCAGCAAAGTTAGCCTTGCAAATAACAGTTGTCAGCAAGAATGAAGAGTAATAGTACATTAACAACACTGCTTAAGAGTATGAAGTATGGTCCTTAAAACATAACAAAATTAACTACATGCAAAATAATTTTAAATAAAAATCCAAGAATTTTTTTTAATAAAAGAAAAAAAATAATAATGTCCTTGATGAGATGGCACAATAGTAAAACATATGTGAGAGCCGTGGCTACCACCGAAACATTACTTATGCTGAAGGAGAGAAAATAATTTAAAAAGTTCACACTTTTCCAAGTCTACTAACATGTGCATGAACAAGATGAGGTTCAATATGCTGCTGGAACATTGGAAACACTGTCATCATGATCTCATTTTGGGACATGAAACATGATACTCGATTTTTGTCCCGTTGCACTCGAGAAATCAAATGAGAATGAACACCACCAACCTGGATACCAAATAAAAAGGCACTTCAATGAAATTTAGAAAGCAAGAATATTTAGAAAAAATGTATGGAAAATAAAGCCATGAATGTAAACTAGAAAGTCATCTTACCACAGCAATCCACAAGTCAAGTGATTTTCGGATTTCAGGATGCAATGCATAAACCCCTTCAAAAATTATCTGGTCAAATAAAACAAATTAAACACATGGATTGAGTAAATTACAACAATGTCAACTGGCATAATTCATGCACTAAAGACACCATTCACAAAAGATTCACTCGTAACAATGTTATATTTGTTATCATAAACAAACAAAATATAGGACAATGATTAGTCATCTAGCCAGAAAGCTTCAACATGCAAAAGGAGTCATGGTCCCAGATAGTTACATTTCTGCATTATACTATGGGCAAACTGCCCGCCACATATGACTAGAATTAAAACCAACCATTTTCTAAACAGGACTTTCTATTCCTCCACTGATTCAGAGTAATTTCTCTTAGCACATGGCAGTTCCGTGAGTAATTGTTAAAAAGAACACTAGCGTTCATAAATTGACTAAGCAAAATTAATAATTTTTCAATTTTAACATGTGTAAGACTCACTACTTGTTCCTACACCATCATCAATCACTGATCCATTAGGTGAGCTAGGTTAAGAAAAAATTAGTATCTCATCTCCAAAGGAAAAAAAATCCTGCAGTACCTATATCCACAATTACAAAATATGGCACCTCATTGAAACATACTCAAGCCAATTGTCTCAAAAAGAGGAACAGGCTATCTCTACTTTTGTCCCTCCATAGTCCCCCCACTAATGAACCTTGGGAGTTTATTTATGCTAAAATATTATTGGTCAAGTATAACATAAATAAGTAAATAAATCCAGGAATTTTAATACTGAGAGCAGCATAGTTAGCACAAAAACGGACCACACTACAATCTTCAGAGACTTCAAGCTGCTTGAAGCCACTTCGAGCACCGATCTCCAAGTCAAATATGGGTACTTTTGTTCTTCGACCCTTCCTTATATCACTAATATTCTGGACAAAAAAAAATTGATGAAAATGGAAAAAGTATAACAAATGTGAGTACATTTCCTGACAACCATTAAGCACAATCAAAACTACATAAGTGGCAGTATGTATTCTCTTTTGTATACAATTCCTATTGCTTATAGTTATAACTACATTCATCAAACATAATACACTAATCAAGGAAATCATAAGCTCATTACTGCAATCAGACTTCTCTAGTGAAAATATGATTGAAGAAAGAAGAAATGAAGTTAATTAGACAGTTCTAAATCAGCACAGGTGTTAGATGTTTCAGGAAAATTGGGAAGACAACATAATCATAGGAAAATCATTATAGGAAAAAAAGGTTCAGGAACTCAGATAAGATAAATTTTTACAAATTAATAACAATTGATCATGAAAGAACTACAAGTGTATGCATGGCAGATACAGCATATAACAGTACTCAATAAAAACTACCCTTCAACAACTCGATTTGGCAGATGACAGGGAAGGATGAGCAACAAAATAGATCAGGGAAGAACACAAAGAACCTAACCATATTTGGTAAAACAATACTAAATTCTGTAACATCTTTCTCTAGTCATATCCTCAGGATGTAGACCATGTAAAAAGTACAGTAACCAGTCAGTCAAAACTTGACTAGCTAAAAGCATTAGTAAATTAAATTTCTAGACAGATTTTTGTCTGCCAGATTTGAAATGAAGCTATGTAACTAGCCATCCTATTTACAGCTAATTCATGACAAGATCAACAATTAACAAAAGAACCAAAAATGAAATACACATTTGTTGGCACCCTACCTTTGAAATCAAAGATAGATCAAGAGAGCTGAAGTCATCATACTTATAGTCCTTTACTTGCTCAGATTTAAAATAAGTTTCCAGGGAAACTACTTCACAACCAACAATATTTGCCATTTTATGAGCCAGACTAGTCTTTCCAGATCCACTAGGACCTCCTACAATGACAAGAACAGCATAGAAAAACATTTAAAGAGCTTTAACAAATTGAACAGCTGCATAAGAACCAACTCTCAGACCAACTATTGCATTACTTCCAAAATGTTAATCATGTCTGCATTTTAATTTTAGAATTCAATCAGTTCAAACAAATGTTACTTATTACTTGTTTATCTTTAGATATTATGGCTTTCAGTTAAATCATACTAAGACTAGAAATTGCAAAATAGCTCTGGTGATACACACAATTTCACAAAAAATAATGGGAAGAGCAGTTCTACAATAAAGTGTTAGTATTCAACTTTTCCTTACTAATCTCTAGATATTACAAAATGCCATTCCGTATATAATCTAATCCAAGTTTCTTTTATCACTATTGGATATTGAAAACATAGTAGTGTCTTCTTCCCTTTTCAGACAAATAAATAAGGATAGTTCAGTTATTTGAAGTCTTTCTTGCCTAGTAAAACTTGAAGACACCTATTGCTCCTACAAGCTCTTCCCTTTTGCCTCTCTCTCTCTCTCTCTAAAGCTTGCATGCATATACACACACAAAAACCAAACTATCTTAGTTGCAATCATGGAACATTAGTTTCTCGACAACTATTACTGGATCAATACAATATAAGCTTTTTATAAACTAGAGGCTGGAGATTCAGTCATGCAGTTAACCATATCTCCAGAAAAATTCAAATCACCAGAATTTGATATGCTATCTTTACAAGCTTTAGGTTATGTTTGGGACTGTAGCACTTCTACTTAACTTTGAAAGCACAACAATTTAATGTTGGTAAACAACTTCCAGTGGGGACAACTAAGTTTTCCCCTCATATTAGCAGTTGTAGCTTCAAAGTCATAGCACCTCAAAAGTCATAGCAGTTGTTGCTTCAAAGTCTATACCCTTATTAAGGCATCCAAGCAATCATGCACACTCAGAGAAATGATATATATATATAATATATATATATAGATAGAGAGAGAGAGAGAGAGAGAGAGAGAGAGATTTTAGAGTATGTATTACCAATACCAACTATAACAGGAAGACCTTTATTCTCCAACAAAGCCTGAAACAATAAACGAAGATAACTGAACTCATCTGACTAAACATACCTACAAGCCGTGTAAGGCATTTCATAATTGCTGTATGATATGATTTCCTATATACTTTTACTCCTTACCTGTATTGCTTGAACAGAAAGGAGCAATCCTCTATCCAAGTCATATGATTCAAGCATCGGAGCAAGCTTTATGGTATCCCTGAAAGAGGAAGAACCTGCAGTTGCTTTATGAGAGTAGTCTATACATAAAATCTAATAAAAATACCCCCATGGTAGCATTCATTTATTATTTTTATGAAAGAAGAAAAATGGTAAAATCTCCAAAGAAAGGAGACATACCTGTGACTGTGTTATCAGCACAACGATCTGATGAGATAAAATGCCATGTTGCTAATACAGGTTCCATTTTAGATTTTGTTGGTGATCGAGTCCAAGGCTGAGATAGATCCTCAAGCCGTGTAACAAGGTTTGAAGTGGTACGGATTGGCTTTGGGGCTGCCATCACCCTTTCTGGATTACTGGGTATAGGAGCATTGGACAAAAGTGGTGGTGTACTAATGCGTGGTACACCTGCAATTGGAGTAAAATTAGTTAGAAAGAGCAATGACTGATTTAAATCAGCCAATCCAACAACAATTGCATAGAAGGAGAGAACCAAAAATAAAGGTTAAGCCAAGCTACTGACCTTTTCTCTCAAGAATCATTTCCAGATAAGACTTGGTAAGCCATGGTCCATTGATACCCATCCTCAACGCTTCTGCTCCCACTGTCTACACAACAGTAGGGTAACCAAGCCAAAACATCAAAGGTCAAAATTTTGCAAAAGAATGGAGCGGTATATGACACAATTTGGACAAAAACCACATAGGAGAGATATATGTTGTAGGTCTAGAAGCTTTAACTCATTTATGAAGTGTGCCACATAAGGAAATTTGGGCAAAAGTGCAGCAATGTAACAGCCCACCCTTCAAAGAGAACATGTTGAACACACAAACTACATAATATAGTAATAAAACACTGTTATGACAGTAGGGCACTCAATTGAACTAGTGTGTCAGACACTCAACACTCGTATCCACCAATGACCAGCCATCATTTAGGCACCTCATTTACATCGAAAATCTGCAAAATAATATTCTATTATATCTCTTTCTGTTCGGTCCATGGTCATTACTTCACAATTTTTTTCATCTATATTTGTTTTGCAAATGAGTGCACTAAAAAACATGCAAACATGTGGAAATATTTGGGAAGTTTCCTTGTCTGCATTTAGTGACTTGACCAATAATGAAACTGGATGCATTAATCATGTTCACATATTATAAAACGAACCATATCAAGGTACTAAACATGGATTGACCAACTTTCAGCCAAGCAAGGTTTGGTAAAAAGATGAACACATAAAACTGCAACATCCTCTTAGAAGGAAACAAGAAGTGGGTGCTAGTTGGTTTGGGGATTGGATCCAGCACAGAAGAAAACTTTGTACACACCAAAAGTCTCAGTGACTGTATTTCAACTCATTAGTAAACAACATAAGATAAGTCATTCAGCTTTGAAAATTCTACTCACTTCACAACAAAATCCTAGAAATCACAAAAATATCCTCTCTCTCTCATACACACACATTTCAGAGTGAAGTTAAAAAGAACTGAATTTTTCTGCACATCACCATAACTAAGAGAATATCAATCATCACCCCGTACTTAATCACATTACTGATCCCTACGCAGCAATATAAGAGAACAAAAAGGAAATCCTAAACGTTATCTTTAGCAAGAGAAATAGGTTCGTACTTTCCTATTTGTTCCCCTCAACACCATGAATGTCTCACCAAGAGTATCAATAGTTTCAAAAGACAATGAAAGATTGCCAATAACAATAGATGTAGATGCCCGTTTATAACTGACAACAATGTTGTACCCCAAAGCCAACAGTCCGCCAAGTGTCATCCGTCCAACCTGTCACAATATCACATGATTAAACAGGTAAAAAGACCATCTAGCTTTATCAGACAGTAACCTTTAAGGGAAACAACCAACAGATATATAATAATATAATTTTGGTCATACTGGACATACATACCCTGATATCCAGTAGCAAGAGGCATGAAACATCGTGCAAAATGAAGAGAAGGAATGCCAGAACAATTGGTAAAATGATGGCAATTTTAAAGATTACTCAATGACTATGACAATGATAACAGCATTTGCAGCCATATTTTACATGAAATTGTCAAATATGGTACAACAATCTTTTATGTACCCTACTGAAGCTAAAATTCTTTCAAAAGCCTGATATGTTTTCCTGTGATCACTATATTTAAATTTTAGACTGGTTGGACTTAATTAGAAAATGTATAAAACAGTATATTATGCACCTCATTTTAGCTCATGGCAGAACGACCAGCCACACATTTGACCATTCACTAACTGCTGCAAGTTATATTTCGAGCAACTATGAAATTAACTTAGTACATTGGATTTCTCCAATTAAAAAGGCTTGGGGGTTAGTCTTATTTAGAACTATGGTCAAACATTGTTCACTCATATTAAAAAATGGTTAGCAGCTATTTCCTTGAAAAAATTATCATCTCATGAAAATTTTGGACCGCAAACTTTTACTTTTAAGTCAGAGAACTTTACTCATTAAAAATTGTCTAATGGAAGCTAACACTTTACTAACAAAGCACATTCACTACAAGGCTATAAGTGTTAGCTTTCATCTAAAAAGTAATACAGCGAATTATTATTCTCAAATGGTTATATAATCACACATTAAATGGGAATGATAGCAGCGCAGATTAAGTGCAGGAGAGAAACCTACTTGTCAAAATAATTTTTGCTTAAGCACTGACTTTGATCTGACTACAACATTGATGCTAGGGATACCAACCAGGAAAAGACGTCTCACCTCAAACTCAGCTTTTGGCCTGATAATGAAATGTTTGTCAACAATCCTTTGGTCTCCAAGTGAGAGATAATATCTAATACCAGATTGTCGCACCTTAATCCAATCATTTATTCTGGCTTCTTCGCTTGCCGATGGAGGCCTGAGGTACATCTCAATACAACTGAAAGCGATATAAAGCACTTGGTATGCTTATTTGTAATTAAATCTCCAAATTTCAAAGGTATGAAACAGTCAGCTACATGCAAACACTCACTTGTCTGTTTGTGCTTCATTTCCTTGAAAGCCAGAAAAGGAACACGCATCTGGTGCCTGTCACAAAAATTTACCAATTGAGTAACATTTTAATCCAAGGGTGAACATAATGGACATTAGCCAACACTGTTTCCCAAAGAAACGAGATAGAATATCTGGTGACACGAACAAAAAGAAATTCAGCATCAGCTAATTTCAGAGAAGCCTAGTCAAGTTTGGAATGTCAGATGTGCACACACTGGGTTCTCGGTATATCACTTGATAGAAAGCAGAAAGGTAAACAAAAGTCTATTAATTAATAGACGACAATCCTCAAAGAGAATATAATTATTTATTCCCATTAAAATTATAATAGCAAATCATAAGTAAAATGCATCTGTTATAGCAATAAATGGCAGACATGGTCTCATTTTCTAGATTTTAGGAATTAATGGATATTATTTTACAGAGTTCGATTTCAGATTACATTAACAAAAAGTATTATGAACACTGAGACTAGTTTTTACAACACCTCAAACTGCATGCCATAACCAACCAGCAAAATGAGTAACAAAATTCAACAAATTCGGAAATTAGTTGGCTCCAAATGCCCATTGTACAGGCTTCAACAAAAATAAGACATTTCTATCTAGCTTGGATGGACATAAAACTTCAATAAAGATATTTTCATATCCAAGCAATCCCACTAAGTTCACACATATAGGATTTCAATCAGAAATTTTATTAGTAGATAATCTTAACTCGTGAATTTTATCCCTGTATTCTGTTAAATTTTGTTAATATATTTTCTAATCCTCAATATAAATTCAGATGCCAGGCTGTCTTTTCCTTTGCATAAATTCTTTTACAAGAAACTGGATCTACATGGTTAAATTTTGTATTCATATCAATCATCACTGTACACAGAGAAATAAACTATTTTTTTCCTACTTCTAAGTCTTAATGAGATTTGATACCATTTAGAGCACAATAATTTTACTCACAAACAGAGCAAAACCTCTGAATAAGACAACCATCTGCATGCAGAGGACAAGGATACAATAGTGACATGAGGAGATACTGAAGCAGCAAAGAAGTGCAAAGTCAGATGAACAAACTAAATTTAGATTTAACTGAGATTTATCAAGATACAAATGGTTGCATCACATTGAGGGTTGACAGAGTTTAAACAAATCGTTCGCAAGAACTCCACTATCTGAATGGGTAGCATGAATGAAAACCAGAGCAATTCAAATGTCTAAATAGTATATGGAAACTTTACTAAGCTAATGACTTAAGTACAAACCTCGCTTCTGCATTTCAGCTTGTAAATCGCTTCTCTAAATGATGAAACATAGCTGTTATTAATCCTAATCTGCAAATTAGACCAGTCAAATAAAAAATAAAATTGACAGTTACGTTTTTGAATACAAGGACATGAAAACACCAACCTGTGCACAATGAAGGTCTGGCTCAATGTGCTTTCTAAACAATGGGAAAATGCTGTCAACAATGGAATCCAGAGAACAAGAGTCTCCAATATCGAATTGAACTTTGGAAAGAAGGCTAAAATGAACACCACCAACCTTATAACCAAACAAATTTATGGAGCATTATATAAATGTTTTAAAAAACAACTGATCACTCGGCAAACACTTCCCTAAACAGAAATTTATCTCCTTAGCACCAGAAAATTACCACTGCAACCCGAATATCTAGCAAAGAGCGCAATCTTGCATGCAGAGCATAGGTACCATCAACTATAACCTAAGAAGAAAAATAGGAACAAATAAGCACTATTGTAGCAACTGTTAACCATAGTAACTGTAGGTTACACTCTCTTACCACGCTTGATGAAGCACTCTCTATTGCTTTTGAACCAATACATTTCTTTTGTTGGAAATCAAACATCGGTATCAAAGTATCTTTACCTTCTGCCAAATCCTATTTTCAAAACAAAGGCTGCTTCAAGAAGCAAAACAGAGAAACAACCTCATATAGACACACATGTAACAAATTTTGCCACAAAATTCAAATAAAATCCATGCAATCACAGAAAAACATGTGTTAATTTGATACTGATTTTCTATGTGTACAACGGTCTATACAGTAACATTCAGCTCTTTATAAATGTAAAAAGAAAATTAACCGAAAGTTAAGACAATTCAACGTTTGCACACTCATTCGAGACCAATTTGAAACACAAAAGATTTTAAAGGAATTAAAAAATGTTTTGCATGATACAATCCAATCAAGATGTTAAACTTGCACCAGGATGAAGTGATGAAAAGCATATACAAACCTCAAGATTTCGGACCAACGCATCAAAATCTATTGAATCCAAATCATTTGCCTCATCAAATCCCCCAGGATAATTCTCCATTGCTATAACTGTACAACCAATTACAGACGCCACCTTCTCTGCTAGGCTTTAACAACCATCAAATAAATACAAACAAATTAAATTTACTATAGAGAGAAAAAGTAAATGCCTCATCCTCCTCCTCACAAATTTAGCAATATCACGACAATAAAACAGAAATCATACAGCTTATATACCTTGTTTTACCCGAACCACTTGGACCACCAATGCCAACTGTAACACTGCCCCCTTTTTTCTCTCTGAGCTCTTGAATATATTTTACTAATAAATAATACCCATGATCAAAAGACTGCACCATTTCAACCCAAGCAATGATTAGACTTCCGACAACAAAACTTCAGTACAGACATTCAAACCACAACAGCAATATCATGATAATTTCAAGAAACAAATTACTACTAAATAGAAACTATCTACACCAGGGAACTCAATATTACAAAAAATAAATGGGGGCTATTACATATAAAGCATCATCAAACATTCACACACAAATTTAGCAATTTCAATAATCAAAAGACTGCAGAAAACAAGTTCAAAACTCTACCATTAGTCCATCTTCTAGAATCAAACATTAAGGGAAATGGTGACTTTAGTCATGATAAAACGCCAAGACATAAATCAAGAAAGAAAGGGCCACATCAAGCTGTCCTGATACTAAGATGTAACCTAGATACAATTTCATATGTCTTAAAGCCGGTATACACTAGCAGTACATATGGAAACTTCGCACGCAAAGAGCATTGAGAAAAACAAAACACAAACTAGAAGCAACACAGGCTTGCACGTACGCCGAGACACATGCATCCACATTAAGTAACTCAACCGGAAATAAATTAACCGATTAGCCAAACTTGCACAACAATGGTTTAGGATTCTTGTCCCCACAAAAAGCTCACGAGTAACATTTTTCAATTCCTAATAACTGAATTTCAGGACCTCGTAGCCAAAACCAAGATCAACATACAGCAAATGCCAACTAAAATGCAGAGCAGCAATTAAAGTACAAACAAACATATAAAACCCATTTTCATAAGCCAATAGTTCAAAAAAAGTTTCTATACACGAACTCAACAAATTCAAATTATCAAGCTCAAAAAAGTTTTAAGAAACAAAAATTTTCAACAACCATATTTCTGGATTATATCAGCAAGAACAAAACTAATTCCCAAAACCAAAAACACAAAACATTTTAAATTCCCAAAAAGTAAAATTACGCTAAACCAAATAGCCGACACAAAGCAAGCAAAAACAAAATATAAAAAACTAAAACCCATAAATTACCAACAATTCCTTACCACATCAAGAGGGAGAGATTGCAAGATGGAAGATGTAGAGGAAGAAGAAGAAGTGGAAGGCTGTTGTTGAAAGTAATATCTTCCTCCTCCTTCAAACAATTGCTGAACAATTCCATCATCCATAATCCTTTTTTATTATTATTCCCTTAAAACCAATTTTATCCGTTACAGAATCAACGAATCAAACCAAAATTCATCCAAGACTTGGTTTCTCACTTGTCAATAGATTCTTCAATCAAATTAAAGATAAAAGAGAGAGAGATTCTGGGTTATTATTTGTCTCTGTTGCGTTGCTTCTTTCGCTTTTCTTTTTTTTTATCATACTTCGTACGCTTCGTTGCTTGCTGCCATAAGCTCCCCGCCTGTTTTCATTTTCTCTATCTTTTTCCTCTTTTTTTTTCCTTTATTTTTGTAAAAATATAATAAAATTTCTTATTTTAATATTTATTATTTTTTAAAATAACAGTAAATAACATTCTAATCAATTTGATATTTTGTATTAATCCAATATAAATATGGGTTAGGAATTAGGGTTGAGAACACAATTTTCTTACAAATTCATGTATCATTTTATTAATTTTTTAAAATAATTAAAATTATATTTTACTTATATATTAATAATATTATTATTATATAATTAAAATTATTTAAAAATAAAATTATTTTTATTAATATAATAATAAATATAAAAATTATTATTTTTTATTTATTATTAATAAATAGTTTTATTTAGTGGACATTTTGATATTTAACCGAATTTTAAGGAGGCCATGTGTCAATTCAGTTTACTGGATTTGGACAAACCGTCACCAACCACCGGGCCACTAGCGAGAATCCATGACTCATTGACCTTCATTTCAAATTTCAATTTCCCAGAGTCTTTAAAAAAAGAAAATTGTTATGCCTTGTCCACGTCGGAAAATGACAACTCTTGTGTTGCATGACCGCCTACAATTTTATTTAATTAATTTATATTTTCCAAAAATTTACTAAAATAAATTTTTTTGTTTTTAATTTATTTATATGAGATACTAATTCATATTCTAAACTTTAATAATATAAAATTTTAATTATTAAAATAAACTTAACTTAATATATTATTATATTATTTAAATTTTTTTAAAATATTACAATACAATTATTATATTATATATTATAAAAATATTCTAAATAATAAAATTATAATATTTTATTATTAATAAACATAATTTAAATTTTTATATAATAATTTTTTAAAAATATATAAATTATAAATTTTATATGAAATAATAAGTAATTCTAAATTAATTTATTAAAAAATTAATATATTTTGTTTTGTGAAAGAGAGATTAAAAGGTTTTAGATAAAATATTATTTTACTTGTTTTATAAAATATATCTCACAAATTCTAAAAATTAAACGAAAATAAATATATTACAGTTTTACTTATAAAGAATAAACAAATCAAAGTTATATTTATCTTTTATCTAATAAATTAATAAATTATTTTTCTATTTTATCTTCATTTTAAGTATAAAATTTACTTGTTAATTTTTTTTTGAAATTACTTACTAAAGAGTTAAATATGTAAATATTATTTATAAAATATTTTTAATAAAAAAATTAAAGTATAAAAATTATTCTTAACAAAATAATTCATTAATGAAAACAAAATAACATAAAAAAATTGCTATTTGTTTATTTTATATCAAAAAATTTTAATAATTATTAAAAAAATATTTTAAAATAAAAAATAAAAAATTGCATGTTCGATCTTTTTATAGGTGTTAAAATATTTCAAAAAATTATTATCGTAGTATTTTATTATCTTTTTTAAAAAAAATAAAATATAAAATTTTACTCTTTATACTATTTAATAAAAAAAAATAAAGTTATTCAATATATTGCCTCGATGTTTTTCAATAAGTCATTAATAAAAAGATTTTTTGAATAAAAAATTATTTTTTATTATTTTTAGGTAATTTTTATATATAACTTTATTTATATTTTATTTTTACAAAGTTCAAAGAAGATATCTATTAATTATACTATATTTTTAATTTTTATTAAATTTATTTTTTTATTTTTAATTGCTTTATATTATTTTCAGATTTTCTATTTTTAATTGATAATTAAATCAATCAAATCTAATTAACTAATATATTTTTTCCTAACCCATAATAATTTAGTACAATAATTTAATTTTTAGAATAATAATTCATATAATATGTTGAAATATATATATTTATCAAGCATATTATATGATGATATTATGTATATCATATTACACGTATAATTATGATTTTTAAAAATAAATACATTGCCGATACTTGAATTTTCACTTAAATATTAAAATGCAAATAATTTATTTCATCTTTATCTTAGTTTTCTTATATCTAAATATTACAAAAACAAACACACGCTAATTAGAGAGTTTCATTTTGTTGCAGATTACCCTATAAAATCAATAATCTATAAATAATAATACTTTTCTCAAAAAGGTTTTTTTAAAAATATTTTTGACCTATATTAATTTTCTTCTCTTTAATTTGATAGTTTCGTGTCAATGATCTTTTCTTCTCCCACAATATATATATATATATATATATATGTATACACATACATACATACACACTCGCGCACTTTTTTTGTATTTTTAAAAACAATGGGTTTTTTTTTGAGGTAATTAGTAGAAATTATATATGTAATTAAAATTTTATTAAATATTAAAATAAATTATTGAGTACAGAAAAGTAAATATAATTAAAATGATTCTTTTAATTGCATTAAAGTCAACGGCAAAATTTGTATAAATAATATTTTAAATATTAGTCAATAATATCCCTATTATCAAGTGTTGTTTGAAAAAAAAAGTAGATAGCAATTAGGAAGTTTAAATAAATGAATTTTGACTTCTCACACTCATAATTGAAAAATAAAAAAAATGAATCCGTCTTGCTAATGGGTCCATTTGGTGATCTAAAATGACAAATTTTAGATAATTTTGTTGACTTTCTTAAAGTTAGGTTAATATACAATTATATTTTTAAATATTATTTTAAAATTTATTCAAAAATTATATTAAATTTTAAATTATCTCAATTTTTGTATATTTTTTAATAAATTTTATCTAAATATACATTTAATTTAAAATATAAATACGTACACAATGTGTATATATTTATATAATGATGTATTTTATTTTATTGAATGGTTTTGTTAGAATTGTTTTATTTATTATATATATTTATCGTAAGTTAAAAATTAATTTTAAAATAAAAATAAATCCTTTTATTTCCTAAAACTTGTTTAATGGAATAAAATCTACTACTACACGCGGGATCCAACAGCAAAGGAAAGAACACAAAGCAAACGGGCGTGGTGGGCGAAACAAGGAAGCGTGCACGGAGGGGTCGACACCTGTGAGGGATATTTTCACCAAGGTCCTCACATTCTGTATTTATTAAAGACCTCGGTGTAAGAATCCTTAATTTTTAATAATTAATAATCAGTAATTAATTAAATCCTAAGTGATGAGGATTAATTCCATCATTATCATAATCATCATAATTTCAAAGTAAGATGCTTCCACTCATTTACAATCAGAAAGTCAACGCCTTCTCTCTCTCTCACACTTGCGCCCGCTACTTTTTATTTGTCTTTATCTGCTTTTCCACTGTATTTTCGTTTTCGTCCTCCGCGTGTTAGCTCATTGACTACATCATCCCCTCGTGTTCTTGCTATTATGCGCCGGCCTTTTTTGTTCTTCCAGTTTGTATACCCTGTGCACGCCCCTATGTTCTTACCGTGACCTCCGCCTGCTCCCCACTATTTTTATTTTTTAAATAATTCGTAAATATAAAAATAATTTATTGCTTGAGAGAATCAGCAGTTTGACAGTCTCGTGTTTGTTAACATATGTCATGAATAAAATAAATTTCAATTTTCAAAGAAGGAAAAGGGCAAAAGACTTTTAAATGTCTGTATGTGAGAGGGAGACCGCGTGATAACGAAATGGGGACTGCCGCAGTATAACACGGCCCTCCACCTGAGTGTGGAGGAGAAGACTCCATTTTCTCTCTCGTTTATAAAAAAGAGTCAGCCATTTGTGATGGTCAGCTTAACTCGTTCCAATAAACTCAGCACTCCATCTATTAATTATCAACTTTTTCTTCTTCTTTCTCTCGTCTTCTTCGTTTCCGTTTTTCTCTCCGAATTTTTTGATAGCCATCTATCGTAGCATTAATTGCTAAGAAACTAGAAAGAAATTGAGAAAGAATCGTTGGTTGACGTTGTCATGGACGGTCTTCCCCCGGGCTACCGCCCTAACGTCGGCGTCTGTCTCATCAACTCTGACTCTCTGGTTTGTTGGTTTTTTTTTCCATAATTTTGAGTTATTTCTTTGCTCAGCTGAATTTTGTGGATGCTTTTTTATCAGATTGAATATGTCTTTCTCCTAAGGTTTTTAATAATTCTGTTGTGTAGATGCTTTTTGTGGGAAAAATTTTACTGGTAACCTTGTCGAGTAGAAGCAGTTTCTATACAAGCATTTGCGAAATACTTTCTTATGGAAGTGCTTATGCGCGCTGTTTGAATGAACAACTATCCAAGCGTTTTTTTTTAAAGACGATTTTTATACCTGAAAGCATTTTGATTTATTTGAGCTAAATCCTTGTAAATTAACACAAAAATGATGATTTTAGTTATTCCAAAGTGTTTCTGAAACTACCAAAATAACTTCTATAACTCTCTTTTGGTAAGAAAGAAATGAATTTTATTGTATGCCGCGTATTTATGCTCGCAAAGGCCGGATCCAAGCTTAAGGCTATCCGGGGAGGGCTGACCTCAGTGAGCATCTTGATGCATGTTTTGTTTTATGTTCTAAGTATGCTGAATTATATTGGCAGATTTTTGTGGCGTCTAGATTGAATGTTCCAGGGGCTTGGCAGATGCCTCAGGTGGGTACTCTGTTTTAGATGCTCTTTTTGTTCTGAAAATAGTATTATGTATACCATCTTTCCATGGAAAAATATGAAACGAATTGAGATAATAACCAAGTTACTATTTTTTACCAGTCTTTTATATGATAGCTTTCAATGTCTACTTTCAATCCTGTAAACTAGAGAACTTGTTATTAATACCTGCATTATTCGTATGACACACTTGATTTAAGGAAATTTTTGAACATTGTAATTATCACAATTCTTAGCAGAGGAAATGGCACGGGAGTCTGTTTACATTGTGTTTTTTCTTCATCACCCTCACCCCATGCCAAATATAAACCAAGCCTTGAATTTATTTATAAAATTTGTTAAAGTTAGAAATGAATTCTTAACATGTAATTGTCTCAATCTTCTTTTTTTATTATGGTGTCCTCATCTTTTATTTAGTTTACTTTGATTGTTGTGGGATTGCCAATTTTAGGGGGGTATTGAAGATGGCGAGGAGCCCAAGTCTGCAGCCATGAGGGAACTGCAAGAGGAAACAGGAATAGTATCTGCTGAAATTATTGCTGAGGTTTGTATAAAAGTTCATATATTGTGCTTCAGTTTGGTAATTTGAGCCATTCCACATACAATGTGGGTGCTTGTTTATTTGTTCTACTTTTTGGTATATGGATTGTTGAACCATTTCTTTAAGATTGAATCAAAGTGTGTATAACAGGAACAGAGATACTGATTTTGTTTGTGATGAATAGGATTGTAAATGATGGCAGATTTCTAAGTATAAATGTTTCTATGCATTCAAACAAGTACCATGTAACTGAAAATTTGGCGCACGGTTCAATTTACAAATAAAATGGAGTAAGGTGAAATAACTGAAGAAGGCCAGAAATTTGTTTTAGGAAAAAGTTATTTCATTAACAACTTTATTGTGCTTGCTTTTCATATTGAATTCTATTATCACTGTGATGAAGTTGCTGGAAATAAAGCAATGTCTTAAATAAATACAAAACATGTAGGATCATCTTGAACATCAATTTCACATGGGAAGCTGTTGAAATATTGAAACACCTTCTTATCTCTCTTCTTTTTGGGTTATTTTGTTTTGTACATATACTCAAAGTTGTATAATGAATTGTCAGGTACCAAATTGGTTGACTTGTGACTTCCCTCCAGCTGTGAAGGCCAAAGTGAATCGTCTCTGGGGAGGTGAATGGCATGGGCAAGCACAGAAGTGGTATGCATCTCTCATTTTCTTATTTCCTTCACTCTCACTACACGCATATTGTCCACATAAGCACTTACATTTCCAAAGAAAATAAGGCTGTTTAATTCAAATAACTCAATGGATTGAGTGGCAGTGTTGGGAGAAAAGAAATAACAAGAGTAAGAAATCCATATAAGAATGTTGTCAGTGGCAAAATTGGTTGTGAATGTCAGTAGTAAAGATGTATTCACCTGGCCAAGGTAAACTACTTAACGAACATGCAGATACTTGACTGGGGAACATTGCTTTAACATTTATACATACATACATATCCAACTAAGACTAGAGAACATTGTTAATGATTCACAGTTTTGGAACATAGGAATAAAATCTACTGAATTCATTGAAAGAATAACGGGTATAATTTTGAAACTGGCTTATGCTGTTTAAACCAAGATTTTTTGATCCTCTGTTGAGCAAGAAAGAAGTTTTCTTTAAAATTCTCATTCATGAGCTGAGTTCCTTTAAAACAATTCTCAATTAACTAGGATTTTTCTTGTTGGGGTTGCTTGTTGTTACCATATGGCTATGGCTTTGCTTGCTCAGCATTTTAATGCTTTGTGTTACAATTTCTGTGAATGTTCAATCATCTAGTCTGATTTTCATTACTAATTGATTACTTCTTGTCAAAGATGATGCTTGGTATTGTCGGGGACAACCAACAAACTTTCCTACTTAAATTCATCATCTAGCTCATTTCACGTACTAATTCATGGATCACAAGAGCTCTTAGTGCAGGTGTTAATTATGTGTAGAATTGTGAAGCATGCAGATTGTCCTCAATTATCAAGCTTATGCTTGCCATCTAAACTACAAATGAAGCCTTTCTTTTTAGGCCTTGGAATCCTTCTGTTTTACATGGATCTGCAGCCTAACATCCTTTATTTATTTTACTTTGGGACAATTTTGCAGGTTTCTTATGAAATTAACTAGCGATGACAGTGAGGTAAACCTAGGCAATGGTGAAGTAGACCCTGAATTTGCAGAGTGGAAATGGGCGAGTCCTGAGGAAGTTGTTGAGCAGGTATCCTGCTTGCTACATATTCTACATTTATTTTAAGAACATGTCCTGTATTTTCGACTGTCTAAGATATAAAACATATTGGTTGCAGGCAGTGGACTATAAGCGGCCGACATATGAGGAAGTCATAAGAACTTTTAGGCCTTACTTGAATGAAAACGGAATAGCTGCTAAATGTAAATCAGCTAAATGGTGAATGCTTTGGGCATGATTTCCTGGTCCTCTCCGTGTTCTCAGAAGTAGTTGTTGTTTGTACATGTATCACAGAAGTTCGTATTAGATGGTGGGTTGTTTGTAATAAGGTGTTTATGCAAAAGATATCAATTTTCATGGTGTGATATAGGAGTTGAAATTATCATCTGGTATTGAAGCAGTGAACATTGTGAAATTAGTACGCGGCAACTGGCCCAATTCTCACGGTGGCCAAGTTAGGAACTGATTCATAGGATCTCCCCCTCTCTTAAAAGTATGTTATGGGATTGAGGTGCTATAATTTTGAAGTTACACTGTCACGGCTAGTTAAATTCTAGGTGTGTCCAAATTATGAACGATGCATAGACTCTCCCAATTTATGAACTTATCCAAAGTACGTTTGGGAATGGGATATTGTAGTTTTAAAGTTAACAGTTGTAGATGGAATTAGGAACAGGCGAAAAACCTAGGAGTTAAAATTAAACTAGATCAGCTTGAACTGTCTATTTTTAAAATTTAAAATTTAAAATTAGATAAAAAAAATTTGAATTAATTGGTTTAGTTTTTAATTCTATGTAGGAAAATACCAAATTGAGAATTTGCAGTTAAATTTATAAATTTATTAAAAAAATATATGTGACATATTATTAGTGAATAATTGTACTTGTTACAATGCAATCAACTGTATTTATTAGAATTAAAAACAAAACCCTAAGAAAAATTAGCGCGTAATTTTACCCATTACAATTCAATCACCACATTTGAGAAATGAAATCAAACCAAATTAATTTGGTTTGGTTTGATCTTAATATTCTATTTGTTTCAATTTGATTCAGAACAAGTATATTAATAATTAAATTATTCAATTTTGTTTGGCACCGAAAAAATTTAAATCCAACAAGTCCTTGTCGCCACTAACAAGAATTACTAGATAGTAATTCTCATATATAATTTTATTCTCATATATATATATTAATAATTGGTATTGTTTTCAAACAGTAGGGACTTATTTGTTATAAATGATTAAAGTGTGAATTTACTTATTATTAATCAGAATTTGGGGGCCTATTCGTCGTTTTATTTTAAGAAAAATCATATAAGATGAAAATTTAATTTCATAAGGGTGGTGTCCCGTGTTATTTGAAAGAAAACACGCACACCCAATATCCCAAAAGGAAAATCTCTTGCCACAAAGAATGAAACGCGAGTTTCTTGAATTCCAAGTTTCGTAGTCAAATCAAATGCTCACAAAATCAATACCCAGTTTACATTTCTGTTAAAATTTAGCACAAATGGAACAGTCTCATCGCATTGACAAATTTTCTCTACAAAACCCAGAAAGGAAAGCCCTAGATTTTGAGGAGCAAAGACACAAACACATAATGGGCAAGCTTAAAGGCACCATTTTTACTACTCTCTCTGCTTCGAATCCTTCCAGACCCCTCAGCCAGGAGCTGAAGTGCCACATTGAAAGACGACTGCATGAATTTTTCCCCAGGTTCGACATTCCCAGTCATCCTCCGTATTCCTTGGTAAGTGTTCGTCTCTTTTCGTGTTTTGTTTTCGAACTAAAATTTTGTGTTTTGAATTAACGTTTGCTGTATGCAACTGGAAGAGTTATTTCTGAATGAAATCCAAGCATTGTTTGTTTAATTGCAAAGCAGAACAGACTAAAAGTTTTGATGTAAAAGCGACAAAATTGTATGTTTAAAATGTCAAAGCGAATGTTTGCTTGCATTTGGGCTGAATATGTAGCTAGTAATGCACTTTCTAAATGCTTGGGGAGAGTTTAATTTGTGTTATGGAAGTATTGATTTAAATATTTGGAATGAATAGTGAAAGAAAAATTACTTTCAAACGCATTACAAATTTGGCATCTTTCTGGTCGTTATATTGATTGCCCATGACTTGGTGGGTGTGGTAGATGATTCAGACTGCAATTACGGAGTTGAATGAGGGAGGCGGGTCAACTGAGGAGTCCATTTCAGGGTTTCTTGAAAAAAATTATGAGGACTTGCCGTGGGGGCATCCGGCTTTTTTGCGTCATCATTTGAGGAAGCTCTGTAGGACGGGGGAAATTGTGTGTAGAAATGGCGGGCGGTTCATGATTGTTGTTGATCAAGGTAGAGTAGGGGAAGAGTGTCATGTAGAAGGGAAAGAATATGAAATGGTTAACAAACGGAATAAAGAGAGAGAAAAACAAGTTGTAGTGTTTGAGGAACAGTGTCAAGTTGAAAAACAGGCGGGGGAAGAGAAAAATGAAGCATCAAGATGGGGCACTGAAGCAACTGAACAAGAAATAGAGGTGCTGCATCTTACACTTGTACAAAATTTTAG
This sequence comes from Xylocarpus granatum, assembly GCA_019650275.1. Taxonomy (NCBI): domain Eukaryota; kingdom Viridiplantae; phylum Streptophyta; class Magnoliopsida; order Sapindales; family Meliaceae; genus Xylocarpus; species Xylocarpus granatum. The sequence goes on along the minus strand of BNST01000394.1, from coordinate 47,197 downwards.
ATTTAAGATTTCATAAGCTCTGTGTGTTGTACGCTATTGCTACAAATGTAGTGAATATCTGTTATTTATAACATGTTTTTATTTTATGCAGCTGTGTCATGAGGAGGAAGGACCATATCAATTTATCAAGAAGAATGAAGAACCATGTAATTTGCGAGAACTACGGTTTGATGTGAGTGATAAACATTCTCTATCATGTTCACCTTATGGTAGTCCTGAGCCTTTGATAGAAGCAGAAAAGAAGGATGATCTCGGGCTGACGGAACAACAGCGAACAAGGAGTCCATGCACAGGGAGAGCATCTGATGCCGAAGTGAGTGGACGAGAAAAGAATCAGATTCAAGGTGAAACTGAGGTATTGGAATTGTGCCGCGGTAACAGGGAGGATCTTGGTGAAAACTTGCGGGCTTCACTTGGCGACTCTACCCAATCTGTGTTAAAAAGGCAAACAAAGCAGTGGAGACAGCAGCAGCAGCGAAAGACGGTTGTTTGGGAAGAGAATAAAGTTGTCATTGTCTGTGGTCTGCAAGCACAAAAGAAGGCACCCAATTCACACCCATACAATAAGCAACAGCAGCAATCACAGGAGACAACTATGGCTGTTTTCTTGCCCTCGGAGCAGCAGCATGATTTTGAGCAGCATTATCATCCGCAGCCGCAGCGTCGAGGTCAAGGGTGTCCTTATGAAAGAGAAGGCGAAGGAGACCGTTATAGGAGCCCACAAATTTATGTTAGACGTAGGCGCAGAGGGTAGGACATACATCAATATTTTGTTTGAGGCATTGTTTCTGCATCATTTGTTTCAAGGATATTGTCATCAGGTTTCAAGCTTGATCTAGTTCAGAACTCCCTCCCTCTCTGTCTCTCGCTCTCGGCTTCTGTTCTTAATCCATGCCAGGAGCTGGAGTTTCAATCATGGAAACCACTATTACATTCACAGAATCAGATCAAATTTCTTACACCACCCAAGAGATTTACGATTTTAAATTTATTATTCATTACTTTCTTTGATTTTATTAATTATTTTAAATGGATGAGATTGGCCTTTCACTCAATGAATCCATAAGCAGTCAACTACTTGTTTTGGTCAAAAAGATCAATGAATAACCCTTAAAAATATTTACACATTATTATTATTATTTTTAAATTAATATATTTTTAGAAATTTATTAATTTCCTTTAAATTATTATGTCTTGACTAATGTAGGGTCAAATTTATAAAACGTGTTAAACCTAATTCCTACGTGGCATGAATTGAATTAACGACTGACTACGCCGGCTGATATCCCCTGCAACGCGCCACAGTGTATACTGTGCACTCAATCCAATATCATCTATTTTCAAGCTCTCTGTTTTCTTCGTCTCTTCTAATTGCAGCCATGATACTACTGAGTACCCGCGCAGCAGCATGGAAGTTTCGCCCCGAAACGATACCGTTCAAGAGATGAAGATTATCGTCGCCGCGGGAATCGACGTGTCGGCTTTGACCACCGACTCAAAAACTCGCCTCCATCGACCTTCATAAGGTCGGCCAGTATTATATTATTCCCTCTCTTTCCTCTTAGTTCCGTGAATCTGGCGGAAAGATAAGGTGCCTATTTTGAGGAATTGTTTTCTTTCAATTTTATTACGACGTGTCGTTTTCTTCAACGGATTCTATTCGGTCATAATTTAGCATCTTCCCATCTCAGCCATTCCATTTATTTATTTTTTTCAAAATAATTCCTGTGACAGATAATTTAGTGGTATTAATTAAATAAAAATTCGGATAATTTAGTAGAACAACTCGTCCGTACAATTTGTCAACTTGATAAAGTTCAAATGCGTAGTTGCTTCGTATTTATGCTGTTGTTTGATAAATTCGTGTCAGTTTGCGGTTCGTTTGGAGTTCTCTCTAGACGGCGGAGCGATTTCGTGTTGTTTGGACAAAGCGAGGTTCAGATTTCAATCTATGCACTTGCTTATCTTGTTTTGCTTGATTGTTTTGAAAATTAATTTTCATTTCTACAGTTGATTTTGTTTGTTTTCGTTGGTTCTTAGTTTCGGGTGGATTGTGATAGTTGTTTAATTTGATATTATAGCATGTTCGACAAAGAATTCTTCACTGAATATGGAGAGGCAAGCCAGTACGAAATTAAAGAAATAATTGGAATAGGAAGCTATGGTGTAGTTGCATCGGCAGTTGATACTCACACGGGGGAGAAAGTAGCTATTAAGAAGATGAAGGAGGTGTTCGAGCATGTTTCTGATGCCACGCGGATTTTAAGAGAAATCAAGCTCCTTCGCATGCTGCGACATCCGGACATTGTGGAAATTAAGCATATAATGCTTCCTCCATGTCGCAGGGAGTTTAAAGATATTTATATAGTTTTTGAACTGATGGAAGCTGACCTTGATCAAGTTATTAAGGCAAATGACGATCTCATTCCTGAGCACCATCAGTTTTTCTTATACCAGCTTCTTCGAGCACTAAAATATATTCACTCAGGTTAATTGTTTCTTATTATGTCGTCATGGAGATTAAGAAGACGGTTCTGATGATTTTTTTTTAATCCTAGCAGCAAATGTCTTTCATCGTGATTTGAAACCGAAAAATATTCTGGCTAATGCTGACTGCAAACTGAAGATTTGTGATTTTGGGCTTGCACGTGTGTCGTTTACCGATAAGCCTTCTGCTATTTTTTGGACTGTACGTATTTGGTCACTTCCATTGTTATTCTAATATTTATTATTCAAGGACGTAGATTACCTTTGGTTCAATTGTATTCTATATAACATTAATAAAAAGATATATGCTTTGCAAGGATTATGTCGCAACTCGATGGTATCGTGCTCCTGAACTCTGTGGTTCTTTTTTCTCCAAGGTAAGGGTAGATGAATTACGTATCCTTGCTCCTGTTTAAGGACTTATTGGATTGAGATTTTGTTTCACAATGATTCTTGAAAACCATATGCTGGCATGTTTTGCTCCATGACAATCAGAACTTTTATGTCTCAGTTCATTATGCAGTTCTTTGGTTCAGTTCAGGCTTCCCTGCTGTTTCTATTCCTAGTCTTTCTTAATTTCTCTACAAGTCTACCAAGTTGAATATTCATGCCATTGCTTTATTGCATTTTTCCTTTTTTTTCCCTCGCAATATGATGGACATATGTTCAGCTAGAACTGTGTAAAAGGGTACCATCTATCTGAAAATAAGTTGCAATTAAGTTTTTTAATCGTTATATCTATTTCACATGGTCTAGAATCTAGTCCGTGTGAAATAGATATAATTTTATATTATATCTTCAAAAACTATTGCGGTCTTTGTAGATTTCTTATGGTATTGGTACAACTATAGTGATTGAATCAGCCATGACTATAAGATGTAACCTTGACATTCATAGACTAAAAAAGTTGTGATCATATTTGCATTATAGAATGCAAATATCAGAGCTATCCATTACTTTGAGATATTTTGTGGCATCTGGACCTTTGGTGCCTTATTATTGTAGTCATATCAACATCCAGATGTACCTGGAGATGCTAGAACATCTGTTGAATAATGACTTCATGTTAGAAAATCATGTCTGTACTTTGCCTTTCAGCTTCTTAGTTTGGCAGGGAAGTCATTATCTTCAATGATGTATTTTTTGTTTTTATCTGTCAATATTAGCTGAGATAGAATTGCATATGTGTCAGCAATGAATTTTGTTTAATCTTCTGTTCCAGTAGATATTATTATAGTTATTAATTTTCTAAGTGTTTGATAATGCATGTTCTAAAACTGCATCTTCTGCAGTACACCCCCGCTATTGATATTTGGAGCATAGGATGCATATTTGCAGAACTGCTAATGGGAAGACCTTTGTTTCCTGGGAAGAATGTGGTGCAGCAATTAGAACTTGTGACTGATTTGCTTGGCACTCCCTCTGCTGAATCCATAGCAGCGGTTTGTTACCTTTGTCAATATCTTTTTTGCTGGAAATATTATTCTTGAGTTTAAAAGTACATGCAATTGGTATTCTTATTTGTTCTAGTTTATGTTTTCTCATCGTTTCAGTTGTTGGTAATACCTGCAGATTCGGAATGAAAAGGCTAGAAGGTATCTGAATAGCTTGAGAAAAAAGACACCAATTCCTTTTTCACATAAATTCCCTGGTGTAGATCCACAGGCTCTGCGTTTACTTGAGCGTTTACTTGCATTTGATCCTAAAGATCGCCCTTCTGCTGAAGAGATAAGATTTACTGAAACTGAGTTTAAATGGCCTTTTAAAGATCATTATGAATTTGGTATCTGTTTATTCTAAACTCTATATTTTTCTATCCTGACTCTGTTTATCCTTCTGTTAACAGGCATTAGCAGATCCATATTTCCACGGACTGGCAAATGTGAATGAGGAACCATCCAGGCAACCAATTTCAAAACTTGAGTTTGAATTTGAAAGGAGGAAATTGACAAAAGATGATGTAAGAGAGTTAATTTATAGAGAGGTATGACTCAAACAATTGATGCTGTGTTATTTCTACTTGTTAAGCTGCTCTCCTTAAATGTTGCTATGGTACACCTTGTGTTGAAATCAAACAGATTTTAGAGTATCATCCGCACATGCTGCAGGAGTACCTTCATGGCACAGATCATACTGGCTTCATGTATCCAAGGTCAGCCATTAAAATGCTTTTACTGCTGATTGATTAATTTCTGGCATAAACAGAAACCAGGGAAGCCTTGTTTAAGTGTCATGTGTGGTTGCTAGGAGTTAAGTATGAGAAAGTGATGAAACTACCGGCTACCAGCGTTCCCTTCAAAATACATTAGTTGATTTAAACATTAGATCAATAGTAATGTTGAAAGTTTTTTATTCTTTAGATATAGCACAAGGTTACAACTACATAGGATGTACCTTGTTAAAAACTTACAAGAGTTAGTAGCTGACTTGTGACTGTTACCCAACCTTTTTTTGTTGCTGATAACTGAATTGAATTAGTGGTCATAATAATTGGAAAGTTGTATTTTTCATGTTCACATGAGGACAAAAGTAAGACTCTGAATGTACCGCAATGTTGGTACTATTTTCATCCATTGTGCTTTGTCTTGTGGTGGGTGTTTTAATTTTTAGTTTAGTTTTCTTTTACAATGAGTGTGTATTTTTCATTTGAGAGAATCTTATTGTGAACAATCTAAACTTTGAATGTCGTGAAATGATGAGCTTGTGTCTGTACAAAGAAGTTATTTTCTACAAGCTAAATTGACTGGGTTGTTGAGAATTTAAGTGTCCTGTCTGACTGTTCTAGCTTGTCATTGATGACTAACTGTGGCCTTTACAACAGTGGAGTTGATCAGTTTAAGCAACAATTTGCCCGTCTTGAGGAGCAATATGGTAAAAGAGAAAGAGGCATTCCACTCCAAAGGAAGTATGCCTCCTTGCCTAGGTATAACAGATGCCAAAATCCCGTGCAGTTTATTTGGTCATTATCATCTTTATCATATTAATTGCTTGCATTTTTTTGTCCACAGGGAAAGAACCAGTGCATCTGACGAGGAGGAGGATACAGATCAAACTGATCATTCAAAGAAGCGTACATCTTCTGTCACTCGCGCAACTCTTTGGAGCCCACCAAAATTGGCAGACTTTTCAGAAATGCAGTCTGCTCACAGAAATGCTTCGACCATGCAGAATGGTTCTACGAATATGAAATGTAGGGTACTCTTGAGGAGTGACAGCATCAGTGCTTCAAAATGTGTGGGCGTCATTGGAAAATATGGCAACTGAAACACGGTTCAGTTGGTGCTCAGGTTTGGAACAACAGATATTATTACAAACTTTGAGGTAACTGGGTTAGAACATTCTCTACCTCGTCATAATGTTCTGTAAGCTTATTTTTTTAGGGAGAAGATGCCTTGTGCACTTATCCCCTCATTTAATTATGGTTTAACAAGGTAGATTAGTCTTGATGAATATCTCAAGTGCTCATGCATGATAACTCTTTTTTTTCTTTTGGGCTTTATAAAATCTTTCGAACTTGTTTTGTTCAATTCAAGCTTGGAACTAGGGCTCCAGTCGAACCCTATGATCTTTAGAAAGCGGGAAATTCTAATCCTTTTGGCTGGTAGGTACCCTTGGATCATAGAAGAGTGTTGACTTTGTTTGATATTAAGGTGCCTTGATTTTAAAACTAAAATTATTGTGGGATATATAACATCAATGGAGAAATTAGTGTATTTAAATAAAAGTTGATGTTATCAAACACTTTAAAATTTTGCTTTTAAAGTAGAGTAAGAACATCACAATCTCAAATCAAGCCTAAATTAGGGCTCCAACCATTCAACCAACCTTTCATGAGTGATGGGTTCCTTCTCATGTGTGGGTTTTCGTTGAGCATGAATTCCCGTACAGAACTTTGAAAATTCTGCATTTCTACATTGTAGCAACACACAGGTGTAAAATTCTGCATCTTTGGTTGTATAAACATAATTGACTTGGCAAATACACAAAATGTTGATGCTGTCGTTTAATGGTTCAACTGTCCAGTGAAGTTACTCTAGGACTAGAGGATTGCTGCTGCAGTTTGATTGAAGCTGGTTATAAACAAGGGCTGGGGCAAGGAGAGGGCTGCTATGACCTTTTACTCTTTGGCTGTAATTCCCTATTTATGAGTTAAATTTAAAAAACTTGAAAATATACAACATTGTGAATAATTAATAATTATTATTAATTATTACCAACATTGTACAGCAGTTTGAGTAGGTACAGGTGGGAATCACGTGTTGCTGGTGTAGGCATAGCTTAATACGGCAACAAAGCAATAGAATCCGTATAAGCATCAACTTTTGATGGTATGTATTACAGGGTGTGCCAGGAAACAAAAATGTATCCAAAGAGTTTCTGTTTGAGGCATTATATCGAACGCTTTGTGCGCACGGAGCATGACGGCGAGGGGTATTAACGTTGAGGTTCCCTTTCTTTTATGAAATAACAAATTAAAAATATGAAGAGGTCCCTGCATTCATATATACGATCATTAACAAGGAAACAATTTTTCCATGGGCTCGGAAGCCTGACTCGGCCCAATTCGTTCGGATCGAGAAACGAAACCACATTGATCCCATTTTTGTAAACAAATCGAGAATGCAGATGGAATTTCATCCCCAACACTAACATATTATTCTAAATATTTTAAACTTGAAAATATTTTAAAATTAAAATTGTCACTGGAATTTATAATCGTGACTATATTTAGCCCAATTTATGAAAATATATGTTAACGAATATGTATATCTTTAGTTGTTATTTTTCTAAATTTTTGGGATCTATCGGTTATATTCCAACTAAATATTTACAGTAACATCACTGATTTTAGCTTAAATATAGTTACATTCTCCGTGATTTGATTTTCTAACAATTAGACCCCTTTCAGCGCAATCATAAATATTGGTCATTTTGTAGTTTGTGCCAGCGGAACCAGGGGCGAAATCGGGATGAAATATTAAACAAGTTTGAAATAGCGGTATCCAAAACTAATTATTATAAAAGAATAAATTCGGTAGTATTTTGTTTTAAAATAACTTTTGTTTCGCCGAATTTGAAAATATTAATATCCATTTTTTGGACCAACAGTGTAAACTTGTCGGTTTTTATGTTATTCAAAGCATCTAAAATGGCAGAAGATGCTTGTTGTCAAACACATTGGTCATTGGTTATTTGATCGATAAACCTTTGGGTAGTGGCATTGATCATTGGTCATTTGATCGAGAAACCTGCGGGTAGTGGCATGGTGCACCAGGCTATACGGCCCCATGAATCTTTTATAGCGTAAACTCGTACTGACAACTCTTCAGATCAAAATGAAGTCACCAATCAACATCTACTTTCTCTTCTTCTTCTTTCTCACTCGCACTTTATCTTCTTCATCTCCTCTTCTTCCCAAAGAAGTCCTTCCCACCAAATCCGGTTACTTGCCGGTGAACCCCGCCACCGGATCGGCCATTTTCTACACTTTCTATGAAGCACAAGCATCCGCTCCACCGCTCTCCCAAACCCCACTTGTCATTTGGCTCCAGGGAGGCCCTGGCTGCTCTTCCATGACCGGTAACTTTCTTGAACTTGGCCCTTGGCGCGTCACCCAAAACGTGGAAAACCTTTCCCTTGAGCCCAACCCAGGTTCTTGGAACCGAATTTTTGGCCTTCTTTTTCTTGATAATCCTATTGGAACTGGATTTAGTTTTGCCGCAACGGACGATGAAATACCAAGAGATCAAGTTTCTGTTGCTAAGCATCTTTTTGCTGCGATCATTGGATTCATTGAATTGGATCCCTTGTTTAACACTCGACCAATTTATGTTACAGGTGAGAGTTATGCGGGGAAGTATGTACCTGCAATTGGGTATTACATATTGAAGCAAAATATGAACTCGCCGGTGTCGAAAAGAGTGAATTTGCAAGGAGTTGCAATAGGTAATGGATTAACTGACCCAGTAACTCAAGTTGCTACTCATGCTTTGAATGCTTACTTTTCGGGATTGATCAACGAGAAACAGAAGGGTGAATTGGAGAAGGCTCAGTGGGAAGCAATTAAGCTAGTTAAAAAGGGGAATTGGAGCGAGGCAACAGATGCAAGAAGTGAGGTGTTGCGTTTGTTGCGAAACATGACAGGTTTAGCCACTTTGTATGATTTTTCTAAAAAAGTTCCTTACCCAACTGTGTTGGTGACAAGGCTTTTAAGGATAGATGAGGTTAAAAAAGCCTTGGGAGCTAAAGAAAGTATTGTTTTTGATGACTGTAGTGACGTTGTCGGGGAAATATTGCATGCTGATGTGATGAAGAGTGTGAAATTCATGGTGGAATTCTTGGTGAAAAACACAAAGGTTTTGTTGTATCAAGGGCACCTGGACCTGAGAGATGGTGTGGTATCGACTGAAGCTTGGGTGAAAACAATGAAATGGGAAGGAATTGAAAACTTTTTGAATGCTGAGAGGAAAGCTTGGAGAGTGAAAGAAGAGCTAGCTGGGTACGTGCAGAAGTGGGGGAATTTAAGCCACGTTGTTGTTTTGGGTGCCGGGCATTTTGTGCCTACTGACCAGCCACTGAATTCTCAGATAATGATTGAGGACTGGGTTCTTGACAACGGTTTGTTCGCCAATGAAGAACAGAAGCCTTTGTCTTCCATTTTCAGGTGATCACTTTGAAATATACTCTTCTTATGGTAGTTTTTATTGTTGCTCTGAATGTCTTCTGTAATCTCATCTCTGGCAATGAAAAATTGGCCCTACGTCTGTGTCATCATCCATTTCCATTTCATTCCCACCAATCAAGAGAGGCAAATATACATTTATCATTCCTTTGACCACTGATTATTATAACTTAGTATTTGATAATAGTTGGCATCAACAAAGCAAATTTCCCACAAACACTGATTTCTCTTGACTTAGCAATGCCTTTAAAACTTGCCCAATTACAGCAAGCACGTTTTGATCTCGAGAAGATTCAACTTTAGGCATTCCAAGGTTAAGTGATTCTATCAAAAGGCAATTTTGAAGAGTTCAGCATCCACTGTGCTTGCATTTTCCTTGATTTAGCAATGCATTTAAAACTTGCCCAGATAGCAGTATTGGGGTTGTATGTTGTTTATTAAATAGATAATAAACTTTTATTTATTTTTTATTAACACAATCTTAATTTGTATTATGAATATCACATTATTATTATTATTATTTAAAATAAATTAATTTACAACATGTGGCAAAACTTCTTCTTAAAATTTATATTTATAAATTATGTTATATTTTAAATTAATCTCTGAAATTAAAATTTAAAATTTCTAGTTTCGTCATTGCACACGTATGTACCGCAACCTTTGACCATTACACCGCGGCTACTGAAGTAAATGCACATTATTATTTGACCAACAATGGAGGTTTGTCCAATTTTGACCTTCGGAGCATGCACAACAGTCAAAGATGCATTTTGTCAAACACCTTTCGTTTGGTCAACAAAATTTTATAAAACTTGTGTACGAGAGGATTCATGCACAAAAAATTTGTAATCCATAAAAATTTTCTTACTTTTATATCACATCACGTACTCGTGCCAAAGACCGAACTCCTTGTGCCAAAATGAAGTCTGGAGTAGCCATTTACTTCCTCTGCTGCTTCTTGCTACATCATACTTCATATTCTTCACCTACTTTTCTTCCCAGAGAAGCTCTTCCCACTAAATCCGGTTACCTGCCGGTGAACCCCGCCACCGGCTCGGCCATTTTCTATACTTTCTATGAAGCACAAACACCCACTTCACCGCTCTCCCGAACCCCACTTGTTATTTGGCTCCAGGGAGGCCCTGGCTGCTCTTCCATGACCGGTAACTTTCTTGAACTTGGCCCTTGGCGCGTGACACTCTCTCACGATAAAAACATCGAACAGCTTGCTCTTCAACCCAATCCGGGTTCCTGGAATCGAATTTTTGGGCTTCTTTTTGTTGATAGTCCCATTGGAACGGGGTTTAGTTTTGCTGCAACAGATGATGAAATACCAAGAAATCAAATTTCTGTTGCTAAGCATCTTTTTGCCGCGATCATTGAGTTTATTGAATTGGATCCCTTGTTTAAAAATCGACCGATTTATATTACTGGTGAGAGCTATGCAGGGAAGTACGTTCCTGCAATAGGGTATTACATATTGAAGCAAAATATGAACTTGCCGGTGTCAAAAAGAATGAACTTGCAAGGAGTTGCGATAGGAAATGGGTTAACTGACCCGGTAACTCAAGTTGCTACTCATGCTTTGAATGCTTACTTTTCGGGGTTGATCAACGAGAAACAGAAGGGTGAATTGGAGAAGGCTCAGTGGGAAGCAATTAAGCTAGTTAAAATGGGGAATTGGAGCGAGGCAACAGATGCAAGAAGCGAGGTATTGCGTATGTTGCGAAACATGACAGGTTTAGCCACTTTGTATGATTTTTCTAAAAAAGTTCCTTACCCAACTGAATTGGTGACAAGGCTTTTAAGGATAGACGAGGTTAAAAAAGCTTTGGGAGCTAAAGAAAGTATTGTTTTTGATGACTGTAGTGACGTTGTCGGGGAAATATTGCATGCTGATGTGATGAAGAGTGTGAAATTCTTGGTGGAATTCTTGGTGAAAAATACAAAGGTTTTGTTGTATCAAGGGCACCTGGACCTGAGAGATGGTGTGGTATCGACTGAAGCTTGGGTGAAAACAATGAAATGGGAAGGAATTGTAAACTTTTTGATGTCTGAGAGGAAAGTTTGGAAAGTGAAAGAACAGCTGGCTGGTTACGTGCAGAACTGGGGGAATTTAAGCCATGTTGTTGTTATGGGTGCCGGGCATTTTGTGCCAACCGATCAGCCACTGAATTCTCAGGTAATGATTGAAGATTGGATTCTTGACAAGGGTTTGTTCGCCAATGAACAATAGGAGCCTTTGCCATTCACTCTCAGGGGATCACTTCGAAATTTCTCTTTCTTATTGTAGTTTTTACTGCAGTCCTGAATGTCTTATGTAATCTCCGTTCTTAATTTTCCATGATCAATCAACCAGGGCAAAAATAAATTCATCGCTTTTTGACCACTAACCATTAGGCAATTACCATGAAAAGATTTAACCTTTTTTTGAAAAGCTTCACCTTTCATCTGATTACAGAAAGTGGTTATCAAAAAAAGAACAGTTGCTAACAGCGGGCATCAGCAATGCAAAATTCCCCATATACCACTGAGATCCCTTGATTTAGCAATGCATCTAAACTTGCTCAAGTCCTTCAAGAATACTGAGCTTAAAAAGGACTAACCTCTTTAGGAATATTGAGGGTGCTTTACATTTTAAGTGACTTCATCAATAACTTTCACCATCAAAAATGCAAATTTACCAACAAAACACTAATTTCCCTTGATTTAGCAATGCATCTAAAACTTGTCCAATTACTGCTAGCTAGTCTCAAGCTAAAAAACAATATGTCATTTTGTACAAAAACAGAATGAACACTTCAACACAATTAACAATCATGAAAAATGAAAAACAAAGATTTGGATAACTGGGTTATATCATGTAATGGCGCTTGGAGGCGGATTTGTGAATTAGAAATGACGAGTTGAGTGAAGTCACTTCCACGAAATAACCCATCAAATCACAAAACCCGTACTATGATGCCATCGAAAATTTGATATACGGGGCTTTAAAGGCAGGGCATCCCGCAGAAAACCTGCAGGATTTTCAGAGCCATAGACTTATATCACTCTCCCCCATTTGCCTCCGCCCGCTGAAAATCAGGTTTATAGAGAAGGAAAAAATTCGTTAAATCTCTTCTCTCTTTTCTGCCGACGCAGAGACCGGCGTTACAGGAAGTGGCTGAACAAAACCCTAGCTTTAGTTCTCTGCTTATTTATAGACAAACTAGGTAAGGGCGGAAGACAAGGATGATCACGTGACTCTCACGTGATGACATAAATGGGGCTAAATATCTGGATTTTGTTAATTTGTGTAATTTAAAATTTTATTTGAAATTATGTTGACATGGTTTATCCAATTTAGTCCAGTTTTGCACAGCCAACAAATACAAACACAAAAGCAAAATTATCGCAGACGAAACTGAGCTCGAAGGTAAACTAAACCCCGTTCCATTCGTTAACGGAGATGTCAACATCTCCCCCCTCTTGATAAGCTTCCTTTCTTTCTTTGGACGTTACTTTTTGGCTGACTCATTTCACTGCATTTCGGATTCAGAACTGAATTGAGGTTTTTCAATGTTCTATTACACTATCTTTCATCTCCTCTTCGTTTCAGATTTCCACGTTTTTGTCGCAAATTCGAATTCATTTTCTTTTGGTGGTTTGGCAGGTTTGCTGATGGTTTGCAGTAAGGTCGTTTCAAATGGCTGTGACTGTTGCAGCAGGGCAATCGTTTGGAATGGTACCTTTTTATCTTTCGCTTGTTGATTTTCGTTTTTCTGTACCGTGTTGTGTCATATTTAATTAACGCGCCTTTGACGATGAAAAATAGTTTTTTTTTCAATGAAGTGTTTTAGTGGGAAGCAGCTGAGAAGTGCGATAATATTTGAATCTGAGAGAGGCTATAGGAATGTATTAGGTACAAATATGAGGTAATTTGCTTTTATATATGCTCCATTTCGGATACTTTTTTTGTTGAAAGTGTATTATGAAAGCCATTTTGCGTAAAAGCTCCACTTGAAAGCACTTTTAACTATATCAAACACAGTTTTATATATATATATATAATATTTGCTTCAAGCACGAATTGTTGAGATGGCTGTTATTCTGAATTGCAAATTGATTTTCTCAGGTTTAGTAACTTCCTCCTGTCCAAGATACTAAAAATATGTTCTCGATCAAAGCATAAGTATGCGGAATGTCTGGTGGAGGAAGTAGACAGATATGAATTGTTAAGCATTCCGGATCGGCCTAAGATGCTTAAGAAGGTAAATGGATGTGTATCTAGATTGGGAGCAGTCTACATTGTTGTGAATGAGTGTCCTACTGTATTTGTCAAAGCTTATATGGTTTGCTGGTGAATATGCATCTATGTAATGCAGCTGGCCAACCTTAAGACAATTTTATATTTTTGCATTGTTTAGTACTCTATCTATCAGCGATGTGTGATTTAGAATGAAACATAAATAGAATGTAATTTGCTTTCTAAAATTGAGGGGCATTATGGGTTTTGGGATATGTCATAGATTGTAGTAGAGCAGTGATGAAAAAAGAACAGGGACATCTTGGAAAGAATGTTGACAAGTATGGGATATTAAGTCAGTAGCTTTGCAATAACATTGTTGCAACTAGTGGTGGCTCTAAAGGTTCTTTTTAAATGCATTCAATTTCCTCAAAGTTATATCAAACACTTCTGTATTCACACATAAATGTATGTGCTCTTTTTATAAATGTTAGAGCTTAGTGGGATGGCATAACAACATTTTTTGAGCCTAGAATTAGATATCTTGACTACTTGTTGACGAGGCTTAGCAAACTGGACTATAGCATCTTTATATTTGTGCAGATTGATTCATAACATGTTAAATTTAGAATAAGTAACATGTGGATTGGAAGCTAACGTTAAATTTAGAATAAGTAACATGTGGATTGGAAGCTAGCCAGATTTTGCTTATGAACCTGGAATCTTGTGATTTTGACCTTATCTACTTCCAATATCCTTTTGTCCTATGATTGTACTGGAATTATGGCAAACAAGTTGTACTTGCAGAAATGGGTGTTAGATTTGTTAAGTATAAGATGTCAGCCAGAAGGTTGGAATGTCAAAAAATTGGCAAGGTGACTTGGTGATCTGTTCATTTAATATTATCATTCTTGTAATCATTTAGAACCATTTATTTATATTTGTCTGTTGTCAACATTTTAGCATATGCTCAGAATTTTGTCTACTTGTTGGACAAATGGTGTTTGTATCTGTCAGTTGTCAACATTTTAGTATATGGTCAGATTTTTGTTTATTTGTTGTACCAATGGTTTTTGCTGATTTGTCTTTGTTAGTTGTCTGTGTTAACTGACTTTGATGATTCTACCTTCAATTATGTTTCATTAGGCTTTGCACGTACCCACTGCATAAATCATTACTCTCTCCGGCGTAGTGATTCCACCTATCAATTGTTGTGATATTTCCGTTTGGTTTCTACCTAGGCACATGACCTCAGACGATCATGCGTAATATGTTCTGTTTAACCAAAACCACATATGGAGTTGCATGCTCTCCTATATTCTTTTAGCAGCTTGTTTCTTCTGAAAGCCATAATCTGATAATTTATGGATTAAATGTTGTTTTTACTATTAATTTTAACCTGAACACTGTATACATATAAACCAAACCCCTTGAAATGTTGATGCAGGCAGGTTTTGAACCCCTAGCCTCTGATACAAGAAATCTTACTAGTTGAATAATCTATTACCCACTTCTTGTATTAAGTTTTGTATGTAAAACTTATTATAAGACTTAACAGAAATAAACGAAACTTCTCATCAACTTTGATGTCAGCATGGTTCAAACCTCAAACCTCGTGTTATACCAAGAGATAACTAGTTGAACCTATTAGACACAACTTATTATTTAAATGTTATTCTTGTCCCATGTTGCAATTATCAATCATCATTTGCGATTGTGCTTAACTTTTCTTTGTTGGATGTTCTATTTTTCATATTCCAAAAGTAAGTCTTTGTAAACTGCAATTTGCCTGCTTATAGGTTTCGGTCGTTATGGGCTATAATAGTCTTAATGATTTAATCAAGTGTGCAAGAGCAGAAAAGCAATCTGGTAAGAATCTTAAAGCCACGGATGATTTTGATGTCACCTTGGCTTGTAAAAGATTTTCATCCATCACGTTGGGTAGTTGTCCCCCAGTGCAATTGTATGATGAAACCAAAGGTGACTCTGACACAAGAAGTCTTTTAGCAGCTCAAAGTTGTGAAGCATTTGTCACTAATTCTATTGATGCAAAGTGGGTGGATAATGTTGACAGCCCTCCTGAAGCATGGCCTTCTCTGTCTCCTGGCCCTTCAAATGTGAGCTCTTCCATTGTTGGAGAAAAAGAAGGTTCTTTAAGTCTGCCTTTATCTCCTGAGTCCATGCCTTTAGAAACTGAAGACAAAATGAGTCCTTTGAGTACTGTGAAGGAATCATTTGACTCATCTCTTGAGTCATTGCTTGATAGATGCATCGGTAGTGTGCCTGGATTAAGTAAGAGGCTCTGTCGTCAGCTGGAGAACTGTGGCTTTCATACGGTGGGTTCTTTGGAGATCATGTAGAAAGTTCCATCTAGTTCTTACATTTGAAAAGAGAAGGCTAGGTTCACATTGTTCTATTTTTTTCCCATGCAGTTGCGAAAACTACTACACCATTTTCCTCGGACCTATTTTGATTTGCAGAATGCACAAATAGAACTTGATGATGGACAGTACGCCATTTTTGTGGGAGAAATTATTTCTTCCAGGTAATTATGTATAATATGGAGACTTTTTAGCTCATCATGGTGGGCACTAGTGGTTGGACTTTCTTTTTTGGTCTTTTGGATTTTTAATAGCTACTGTCTGAGGCATCAAGGTAGCTGATGAGTTGAAGTGCAGAGAAAGCCTTTAATACACTCAATGCAAGCTCACTTTAATTAGGTGATTGCATTTATTAACTAGCTAGATCCAGAGGAGGAAAAAAATGTGTGTTAAATGTTGCTGTTTTAGAAAACAGAAAAGCATAAACTCTTTTCATTTTTGATGAGCATGCATGATACATTGACATTATATGATGGTAATTCAATGTGATATAGTTGTACAAGAGTCTTATAATAAATCATCTCTTATGATTATCTATCCTTCTGTTATTCACATATTGTGTTATCTTTAATAATTATCTTGTTTTGATATCTCATGTACAATTCCTGTTATCTTGTGCGAAGTCTGTACTTAACAATTCTGTAGTAGGAGATCATAATTTAGATATTAGTTTTTGTGGTGGTCATACCCTGATTCATTGTCTCTGATTGACAAATCTGTGCATATGCACAAACAAGGTGCTCACTTAAGGTGTATGCAAATATGTTAGAGATATATATATATATATGTGTGTGTGTGTGTGTGTGTGTGTGTGTGTGTGTGTGTGGGTCATCTGTTTGTGCTGTGGTAACTGTTGATATCCATAATTGTGAATCATTTGATTTCATCTGTAGGGGAATGAAAGCAGGCTGTTCGTTTTCATTTCTTGAGGTGATTGTTGGCTGTGATATCGCAGACAGTAAAGCAACTTCTGAAGATACTGGTGATGATATTGACAGCAGGGACAAAAAGAGAATTTACTTGCATCTGAAAAAATTCTTCCGCGGCACTCGTTTTACTAATATACCTTTCCTTAAAAGCCTTGAGGGAAAGCATAAAGTGGGAGAGTTTGTATGTGTTAGTGGCAAGGTTAGTCTCTTTCTGTATGTTGTTGGCTGCTTTCTTTGTTTTTCAGTGTGGTATTGGCATCTGGTGCTACTGTAATATTTCATTGTTTAAAGCAATGCAGTCAATATCCAACGAATTGTGATAGGGTGGAATTAGTGCTTTGTGTTTCTTATTGTGGATGCTATTACTAATGGAGGATATTACTGCTGTTGAATTTTTGTAAGGCCAGTTCAATTTGCTTCGTTGTAGAATTTTTGCACAATTCAGAGGAGGAACTTGAAAGCTCTTCATGACGGCTGAAAATGAATTGTTTGGAAATTTCAACAACTAAATGGCAACCGATGTTCAATTTTTATTTTGACATCATAATTTTTTATAATTATACTAATATTGTAAGAGAATTATTGTGGCCATGCACTGTTTATCTTACCTGGCTTCAAGATTGTATATATTGTGATTTTTTTTTCTCTGTGTGACCAGTTATTGACTGAAAAGTTGTCCATTTCTAATCCTAGTTGACAGAATATGTATTTAAACTTAATTTACGTTTTTCAAGGCTCATGATTTTTCCTCTTTTCTACAAGGCTACTAATCCTGTCAAATAGGAAACCAGAAGAAAATTTCAATTTGAGGTTTCAATTAGTCCTTTTTCTTGAGGCATTTTGACATTTTCCTTGCCATGTTATCAATTCCAGTTTGACTAAAATGTTTAGTTTATAGCTGATTTTGCGTATAGGTTTTTTGGTTTGATACACATGACAAACCTGTTGATTCAAGTTGGTATTGCATGTGAAGTAATGTGTAAGAGGTCCAATATCATAATTGGATCCTTACATATAATTTTTGGATTTTGGGTTCAGTAACTTTATAATATCAAATTGCATAAACTTCCTAACTACTGTTGTTGGATAATGATGTCTAAAGTTAGAATTCGTGTTAATGCGTGAAATGAACTACATTTTCTACTTTTTAGTGTGACCTCAATTACTGCAACTTTATCTTCCATGACACTTTTTTTTATCTAACCACGTATGAAAATGCTGTACTTTCAATCTAGGTGCGGACTATGCGGTCTAATGGTCACTATGAAATGAGGGAATATAATATTGATGTGCTAAATGATGAAGATGATTTATCTCTTCGAGCAAAAGTGAAGCCATATCCAATTTATCCTTCAAAAGGAGGTCTAAGTGCAAGCTTACTTAGGGACACTATTGCAAGGTTCTTGCCTTTTGCCTTTTATATAGTTTGCAATGGAATGTGATAGCATGCTATCTCTATCACATACTTGATTTTCTAATTGGCTTTTTCTATTGTGAATGAAAAAAATCAGTCAGAGTGCTTTAATGTATCTTTTTATTTTCTATGTTTCCTATTTGTTATTTTGGCGTGCATTTTACCATTTGTACTACAGGCCTATAACTATTGGAGATATAGAAGCAAGGAGGGTTTGGTGGAGGTTAATTTGACTTCTTTTTTGAACAGCATTTTCTTTTCTCCTAGTCTTCTCCATTAATTTTCCTCCTTATTTCTTTTAGCTTATTGTTTATATCTATGTTAGCAGATATTTGTATTTGTTAACCTAGTCTTTCAAATTTATAGTCAACTGGATCATTTGCGCATTTTTCTCCTTTTCTATTCTTTTACCAACCTTCTACATAGCCTAAGAAGCTATTTCTGCTTTCAATAGTGTCTGGTCTGGGTTGAGTTTGGTGTAAAAGTGCTATTCGTGATGCACTATACTTTATCATTGTGGTAGGGCTTCAGTTTTGGATGTTATGAAATTGTGGAGCAGTTTGCTGCTTTATTTTATTTTTTATTTTTAAATTGTGGGAAGCTAGTTTTGCTCCATGATTTTTAGTTATGTTCCTAGTCCAGGCACAAGCTTTCACCACCATGTGATCCATATTTATGGGTTAAAGGCAAGCCAAAATTTTGATCTGAACTACAGAGGACTATTGAATTTAGGTCATTTAAGTGCCCCCCCCCACCCCCTCCTGAATTCTTTGCAGGTTTAATCTGTGAATATTTTTCCATGTAAAGGGAGTAGGATTTTTACTGCTACTTTTATTTAAAGTCCCTTAAGCATTGAATTGTCACCATGTTTATTAGTTGCATTTACATCAGTATAGAATTTATCTTTGTTTATTTCCTGCAGAGTTTTACAAGTGTTGCCTTCCAATTTTGATCCCATCCCTAAGGAAATCACTCAGGAAATGGAACTTTTGTGCCTCTTTGATGTAAGTGACTTTGCTTTCATATTTTAAAGCAATTTCTTGACAAGGGGACGGGGTGAGGGGTTGGAGGCAATGTATCTCATATATTATGTTCACTTTCTGGTTTGACGATTTGCAATAAAAATTTGTTGTCATTGGAATTTGGTTTTTGTTATCAAGGATTAACACAAAAGCTGTGATGAATCTTATTTCACTTGTTGAAGACAATTTCTTCTTAGCCGTCTTAATGTTCAAAATCAGCATGTTATGCTGATTTTCCTTGAGATTTTTGTATTATTTAATCACAATTTAGGTCTTGCTTTGTTATCAATATGATCTATGAATAGAAGATGGGAAAACTTCTTATATCTAGCTTATTGCATTTAATGATGCATTGTCTATGCGTGCATTTGCATGACTACAGAATTTCATTGTATGTGTCGACATTGTTTCTTTTGTTGCATATTTTCAGGATAGAGATTAAGGATTTTGTTAATATTGTAGGCTTACATGGGGATTCACCAACCAAAGCATATTGATGAGGCTGATTTAGCTCGCAAAAGACTTATATTTGATGAGTTCTTCTACTTACAGGTGACTAATACATTTTATTGTTGATTACACAGTCTTGAGGAGATAGTTTTACATTCATCCTAGCAATCATTGCTACCACGTTGATTACCGTTTAATCTGTTTATTTGGTTAGAACTTCGAATAATTTCTTTTTCAAATGTTTTCTTGTAATTTCTTTTATAAATTGTGTGAAGTGCTCCACATTTTACCATAACACTGTAGACCTATTTTAAAGATCTATACAAAAAATTAAACCAGTGCTCGATTTAGCTCATGTTCCACTATGTTTTGTTCACGCCTGCCTTCATTTAGAAATGATGAAAATTGCCTTTTTTATTCATTTAGAAATTAGTTTTGTTAAGAGTTAGTGCAGTCAAGATTTGGTCTGAATTGAATGAAACTCCTCTGTGTGTTTTCTTATGACAATGTAGCATGTTTTGGCTTTCTTCTCTTTGTTTATTTGTTCTGGAGGAGTTGAACCTTTATAACTTAAGATTATAAATTCAGTCAATGTCCTGTCTATTATAATTTTTTTAATCATTGAGGAAAAGTTATCCAAATCCAAGAAATTCTTAATTTTCAGTTGCATGGAAATATATTTGCCACTCAGTGCTCACTACAGTCATATGATTATTCTCCTACTAGAATTTAAAATCATTGCATTGAAAGCCTGATTCTCATGATTGTGATTATAGGTTGAACATTTAATTCACGGGGGTAGCAACTCAGAGCTTCTTTGGCATTTCAAGTCATCTGTATTCAAGTGTTATAATTGTCACAATTTTCAAGTCATCTGTATTCAAGTGTTATAAATGTCACAATTTATTAACTCTCTTTGGATTGTGATCCATGATAACAGATAGGTTCCTTTTTCAGTACCAGACATTTTAAATAATAGATTTTTTAAAGGCAACTTATATCTGATGAGAATTATTATATTCTGGGATTTTTGAACTGTTTGCAACTATGATTTTGCTGAATAACATCTGAATTCGCCATTGAATTTTTGTTTTCATTTTACTATTATTATTTGTGAGAAGAAATAGAATTCTCTATTGAATTGACTTGTGCTGATTATGGTTTTTTAGTTTCTCTTTATCACTGCTCTTCTGTAGAATCATCATTTATCCAGATTATCTTTCTCTGCAGTTAGGGCGTTTGTTTCAAATGCTTGAAGGTCTGAGTACAAAAATAGAGAAAGATGGGTTGCTGGATAAGTATAGAAAACCTAGTTTAAATGCTGCTTATATTGAGGATTGGTCAAGTCTGACCAAGAAATTGTTGAGAGCTCTTCCTTATTCCCTTACTTCTAGTCAGTTAAGTGCCATTTCAGAAATTATATGGGATCTCAAGCGACCTGTTCCTATGAATCGGCTTTTGCAGGTTTGTATTTTGCAATTTACATGAATACTATTGTTCTTTCATTATTAGATAATTTATTATTCCCAGAGCCTAACCAATACTACATAATTTAAAACAAGGAATGAAGTGAAATGACAGGATACAACCTAGAAAGAAGGAAAATGAAAAAACGATGAAGTATTCAATATGCTAACTGGTTGGTAATCAGGAACATGGGCCAAATTTAGGGATGGGGCCTTGGAAGCAATGATGGGGCCTCGGAAGCAATCTTTTTATGGCTTTAAAGAAATTGTGGAGCATACTTTTAACTAATGAAATTCTAGTGTTAGTCCAAGGGAAAGAAAGAATTATATTTCTATACCAAAATTCAGCTGAAATTATATTTTCTGATGACCTTAATGGAATGTGCAAATGACATTTACGAATAGTGAAGAATTTTTTCACTTAGTAATATTTTGATGCTTTCCTTTAGGGTGATGTTGGATGTGGTAAAACTGTGGTAGCCTTTTTGGCTTGCATGGAGGTTATTGGCTCTGGTTATCAGGTTGGTCTCTGCAATTTTCTTACGTAGTTCTATATTTTGTACTGAATAACCTACTAATTTTTTTTGTTCTAAATGTTTTATATCATTTATTACCCTGACTGCCTTAAATCTTTTTTTTTGTTTTTCACTGTATATGTGTGTGTTTGTGATGTAAAATATAACTTTTGTTGAGAGGTCTTCACAGTTGGATAGTTACCACACAGTTATGCTCTGATTCCTTTCTCATCTGCAGGCAGCATTAATGGTTCCAACTGAGTTGCTTGCCATCCAGCATTATGAGCACTTGCTTAATTTGCTAGAGAATATGGAGGAGGATGAGCGTAAACCTTCAATTGCCTTACTAACGGGTTCAACCCCACTAAAACAATCCCGGATGATTCGTAAGGCATGCATTAGTTTTCAGTATATTTCTTGATGTTTATAATCATTTTCATATTCTTATCATTGACCTTAGGGATTGGGTTGACAGGATCTTCAAACTGGAGATGTCTCTTTGGTCATAGGAACCCATAGTTTAATTGCTGAAAAAGTTGAGTTTTCCGCTCTACGCCTTGCTGTAGTGGATGAGCAACAACGGTTTGGTGTGGTACAGAGAGGAAGATTTAACAGTAAGGTTGTCTACATTTTCTGGCCTTCAATGACTGTTTATATTCCTGTGTGAAAATATCTCAGGAACTATATGATGTTATTCAATGGCTCAGTTAGTGAACTAAATTATCACCGTATGCATTGGGGTTAGTTGACTCTGTACTTTTAGGGCTTTTTTGTTTTCTTTTGCTGGGCAGAGATTCTTCTGTGTAGATTGTTTGTAGCCTTCTGCCTTTGGGACTTCTTGTCCTTCTTTTTGGGGACTTTGTAGTCCTTCCTCACTTTAATCTGCTTCCATTTCAGAGCAAAAAATATGAACTGAATTATCTTCCACTCTGTATTGATTTAACTGAGATGTAAAACAATTATTCCCATTTCCATAAGTGCTTCAGGCACTGATTTTACTCTGATCTTGTACTTAACTTTGACCATGATATTGTAATGTGATTATCTTATCTTTTGAATTTCAAGACCATGCAAGAAGTCGTCTTTGTGTGATTACCATTTCGAGTGAGAGTGGAAAAGAACACAATAATAATAGGGACCTTATTTTACATTTGTGTTGCTATTTCTGGTAAAAATTATTCCTTTCCCTCATTTTGTGCATTTCATGAAAATATATTTTCATTAATAGTTATATCCATCTATCTCTGGATATTTTGGTGAGTGTTTTGCCAAATTGTCAATTCAAATCCAAGTGTCTATTATTGGTTTTAGTAAAATCAAGTCTGGTCAACATTTGTCAATTTATGGTAAATACATGTTGACATAAGTTGTTCATGGTTGCTGTAATCTTATGAAAGTGAACTAACAATCAGTGGATATTATTGTATCAGTCCTTGAAATATAAATTTTCTTTCTGTTACTCATATTTGTTTTAGAAAATCAGTTGCTGAGATACCATAATGTTGCAGTTATATTATACCTCTATAAGTTCAAGTCCGGCAATGGCTGACTCAGATAGGTCTCCAAAAGGTGATTTGTATATGGCCCCTCATTTCCTTGCCATGTCAGCCACTCCTATCCCGAGGACGCTTGCTCTGGCCTTATATGGGGATATGTCCCTAGCACAAGTATGAACGTTTCTCAGTCTTATGGTTGTTGTAATTCCCTATTATTATTGTTATCAATTCTTCAAAATACCTTCTCAAATATTGTTGATAAAATAGATTGTAGTTATAAGACTGCCCAATATTTGGAAGATCGGGATTGGTGCAATTATTTGGTCTGGACATAATGACATTTCTAAGAACTGAAATTTGATGTTTAGTTGAATTTTAAACGTGTTGTATTGTGAATATTTGGGTTTGATGATGAGAAGAAGAGAATAAGAAGAGAGCGTTTATACAATGGGTTTACATTGAGTTACATTCTCAGCCCCTTGCTCCATATTTATTTATAAGCGTGAGAGTAATAATTACCAAATTACAATAATCCAACTAACCAAACTGAGAAAACAAAACTCAACATTTTTAACTGAAAGGAAGAGATCTTCAGTTTACTATTTCTGATATTTATATTTTGTTTACTGATGATTTACACTTGTTCTAAATGAAAGAAATCTCCAATAAAATTCATGATAGAAGGAAACACTGGCTACATTTTGGGTCCAGTCAGCTTGTATTATATGTCATTTGTTTATTATCATCTTATGAAGGACAATATTTGGTTTACCAATTGCAGATAACTGACTTACCTCCCGGAAGGATACCAGTTAAAACCTATATTGTAGAAGGAAATGACAAGGGCTTTGAGAATGTCTACAAGGTAATGATCTTTCTCGTAATAACCCATCTACCTAGTTTTTCAGGAGTTTGTGATTTTTTCTCCTTTTAGGGTCTGGTTCCTTTTTCTATTTTAATGGTTGGGGCTTCTCTTGTGTGCTTCCACATGGATCCCCTTTGCACTTTCTATATTGTAATTGATTGCTTATTAAAAGAAAAATGAAAAACTCCTTTTTAAAATTCAATGTAACATTTGTTTATTTCTTTGAGAAGATTGAGTACTGATAGTTTCATATTTGAATCATATGCTCATCAGCAAGCAAAATTTTCTGTTCCCAGACTAATTATTGTATGAAAGGTTCTATGCATTGGGGCCTGGCTGTATATGTGTATTCCTACTTACCTTTTGTGATATACTCCTGGTATTTCGTTATTTGTGACTGCATTTGAAGGGTTTAATGTGTTGATTTGATGGTAAAGTCCTTTTATTACTACAAGTACATTGTGAGATCAATGACAATATTAATATCTTTTATTTTAAACATTATCTGATTCCATGGATATTACCTGTAACAGATGATGCTTGATGAGTTAGAAACAGGAGGAAAAGTATATCTAGTGTATCCAGTCATTGAACAATCTGAGCAGTTGCCCCAGCTCCGGGCTGCTGCTGCTGATCTTGAAACTATATCACATAGGTTTCAGGATTACAGCTGTGGGTTGTTACATGGGAAGATGAAGAGCGATGAAAAAGATGAAGCATTAAGACGGTTTCGATCTGGAGAAACACACATACTGCTTTCCACTCAAGTAATTGAGATTGGTGTTGATGTTCCAGATGCATCTATGATGGTTGTTATGAATGCTGAGAGATTTGGAATAGCTCAATTACATCAACTAAGGGGACGTGTTGGACGTGGAGTGAGGGAATCTAAATGCATATTAGTAGCATCTACCTCTAGTGGCCTAAGCCGGCTGAAAGTGCTGGAGAAATCATCAGATGGATTTTACTTGGCAAATATGGATCTTCTTTTACGGGGGCCTGGTGACTTGCTTGGTAAAAAACAGTCAGGACACCTTCCAGAGTTTCCAATTGCCAGATTGGAAATAGATGGAAATATTTTGCAAGATGCACATATGGCTGCACTGGTAAATATTTACCTCTTCCCCTTCGGTATTTAGATTTTTTCTTTTTTTGGGTATTTGCAAAACTGTCACAAACGGGTCTTGCAATCTTGCTTGGCCTGAATTAAAAATGCCCATTCAGTCTAATTCCTTTTACAAATGATCAGTTTCCAAGTTTGAGCTTGAAAGTTTCCTACCTTTTCTTATTTGATTAAGGCTTCTAATGGTATTCAGGTATTGTGGCTTTGAATCCATAACTGTTATAGGATGGAAGCGCTAGATGTCAAATATTATTTAAAAAATGAGGAAGTCTCATTAAAAGTTAAGTGTTATCAAACACTTTTTTGCCTTTGCTTTCAAAGCACAGCAGAAGCACAACAATCTCAAACAAAGCCTAAATTGGCTAAGTCTACCTTGAGTTTGAGCTTCTCTAATTGTTGATGAGCTGAGCTAGGGAATGCTCTTTGAAGCTTGAGTTGTCATCGGTTGTTTACATAGTATATATGAAGATGAAGATGCAAGTTACTGGTTATATAGTGTCAAAAAGCTCATCTCTGAGGCCTTTTACAATTCATGGGTTCTTCTTTGGTTGTTAAATATACATGCATTACTTTTTCTGAAAATTGGCTCTGGATTCATGGTGCTAGATAAAATGAAGGTTTTTCAAGTTATCTTACTCTTATTTCATTAGATAGCCGGGTTGGTGATTCATATATTTGTCATGAATCTCAGATCTGTTTTGTTCACCTGTGATTGTGGCTGCTCCAATCAACGTCATCTGACAAGAAACTGGTCTCTTTGTATGCAGAAAATTTTAAGCGAATCTCATGACCTAGAGCGTTTTCCGGCACTTAAAGCCGATCTTAGCATGAGACAACCTCTCTCTCTTTTCGGAGATTGAATTAGAGCTATGGCAGAACCTAAAAGGTACTCAAGTCCATGTTCAAGACAAAATCACTGGAATGCGAACTCTCACGGTGTTCTTGCCATGTTTTCTGCAGTGAACTGTACAATTTCCATCTGTTGCTGCAATTCATGCCTAATATTGTTAGTTTTTGAGCTCCCATGTTAATATTTCTGTCAATGTTTCTTAGTATATGAAACATAGGGTAGGCTTGAACCCAACTTCTCGGTGAAGGAAGCTATTGCATATTGAACTTTCCAGGTAAACTAGAAAATGATAGGGATATTGTATGGAATATATTATCTTAAAAGATCCAACACACAAAAGCTATAATACCTTGATTACTTGGACAATGGAAAATTTTCATATACACTCAGGAATTTTTTATTAAAAGAATATTTAAATTCTACTGGTTTTAAAATTACCAACATTCTGCTTGACCATTAAACTCACTAGCCCTCTTTTTCTTTCGGCAAATCCTTGTCAAGAATATTTTCTCTTAATTCTCTATGGTAGTTGGAGCTACTTTCCTTTTCCATTTTCTATTTTCTGTCACTTCACTGAGAAAATCTTTCAAAACAGGGTGATCCATCAATGATACAATACAATAAAAAGTCAATACCCAGATCATTCTTCCAAGTTTCGTCCACATGAATGGAAGGTGGAGAATAGAACTTTTGGGCTCCACTAAAGTATGTGTCTACCACATTACATGAATTTGGTAACTATCTTCAGTCTATTTTACTTTTGTAGCAATGACATTGATGTATAATATAATTGTAAGTAAAGAGTTAAGATTGTAGTTTAATATATATTTTTTAATTTATATCATTAAATATCAAATTAATTTATAAATAAAATTAAAATATAATATAAATTATTTATTAATAATTATATTATATATTAATATATATTTTTTAAAGTTAAAAATTATTTGATGGACGAAACAAACCCTAAAGTGAACACAAGTGCGACAACTCCTTTGCGTGGCATAAATCAAAATGATTAATCAATAGAAAAGGCTGCATTATCTCACTAATCAAATCTATTATGAAATCTAAACCCTAATTAACAAAATAAATAAATAAATAAAGGTTATATGGTGGGGGTCCACTTGTAATCCACTAAGATTACAGAACATGGAATTCTGATGGATTTACCAATCAGCAAGCAATTCACGAGAGGTAGACAAGCAGACAAGTGGGCTCAATCTTGTTCCCTACCAATCATCAAACCGTGGGTCCACAACGGTTCCATGTTCATGTGTTGTCTGTTTGAAAATCTTATTCATCATCGTCGACTGGATTTAGTTTTGGGGGTAATGTAATATCATAGTACCCTTATTCTTTCTATTGTCACAAAACAAGATTATAATTCATCTATTTATATCAAACAAGTCCCTAATTACTTCTGAAATGTTAGAAGAGTGGTATAGTATACTTAAATATGTTTAAAGTTAAGGTACTATGAACATAAAATCACAATTATTATATAATGAAATCACAATTTATCAAATATTAATAAAATAAATAAATAATTATTATAAAAAATTATTGATTATCAAAGAATTTTTCAGTTTTACTTTGAAAATTAAGTAGAAATCACCGGTACCAAACATACTCTTTCCAATACAAGTGGGATTTATTTGATAGAAATAAATAAATTATGTTCTTGTTTGTTAAAACGTAAAAAGTTAACCAGCTAAATGTTATTATGACATCTAATAGATGGCTCCACATGCAGACATGCTCCTCTACTTTCCCATGCCCACACCACACCCCAACTTTTCTGCATGTATTTTCTCAATAGCATTTGCTTCCCACTT
This sequence comes from Xylocarpus granatum, assembly GCA_019650275.1. Classification (NCBI taxonomy): domain Eukaryota; kingdom Viridiplantae; phylum Streptophyta; class Magnoliopsida; order Sapindales; family Meliaceae; genus Xylocarpus; species Xylocarpus granatum. Next base: position 19,451 of record BNST01000394.1, on the reverse strand, counting down.
CATAGAAATTTGTATCTTAATCAGCTATTTTTGTGTTTGTGTGCTGTTGTAGTGCAACTTCGATGACTTAACATGAACTGACATTTCACCAACAATTTGCTGCACATTTCAAAAGCTTTGATCCTTTTCTTAGTGACAGACTTCAACTCATTCGGGTTGGTAAATGCATTATTGTTTCCGTATAATCAGCACCCATAGGCCATTTATTTACCAATATAATGGTTGAATTCTCCTATATTTTATGCCAAACTCTTTCTAGGGTTTAAAGATTATTCTATTATCTTTCAATTCTTCAAGTAATATGTTCATATATCTATTAATTTCATGTGTGGAGACTATTCAATTCAATTCAATTTTAAAAACTATTAGAGTGACATAAGAGATTTGAATTATGCTCGCGATAGAATGACTTTAATTTATATCATCATACAATTTATTTTTTTTTATAAAAATCCTATATTGTGTGTATATTTTTGTATAATTATTGTTTACAATCAAGTTGCACTAATTTAGTATAAAATTTACCTAAACATGAATTAAATGTGTTAATAATAATTAATTCAAAATCATAAAAATAGATAAGTCTTGATCAAACAATGGAATAATAATCACAAATTATTATTTTTTTACCAAATTTATATAAATTCATGATCACTTAAGAGAGAGTTGTAAAAAAATATATTATTGTTCTTGATGGTAAAAGAAAAGTAGCTATAAAGTAAACTATTTTTTTTTAATGAATTATGCAAAGTGAAAAAGAGGATGGAGTGCTCTTGATATCTTTGAAGAGTCATGAATGAATTTGATAGTATTATAAAATATATGATATGATAGTCATCATGCTATGATGTCATGAAGTAACTCTATTGTAATGCTACTCATAATTTCTAGTGACTTTTTGGCTTTTTTATTGTTATATTATGAATTAAGTTATTGCTTATGAATCATGGGCATATGTTGGATACCATCAGCATCTATATTCTATATTTTATACTTTTTCATTTTAGACATTATTTTTATGAACCACTTTAATCTTTACTTTATATATAAATAAAAAATAATAATTAAATGAATTAAGATTTTTTTTTAATTAAATGAAGAGACAATTTAAGACTTTATGTGATATGGACAAGATCAATCATTGTTAAATTTTATGTAAAGTATAACGCATATTAATATTCATCTTTAAATTAAAGTAGACAAAATATAATTTTTATGATTAAATAAATAAATAAATTTTTTTTTCAAGAAAAATTTTAGCATCTTTAATTGTAATTTTTTTAAAAAATAATAAAATAAAATAATTTATTTATTTAATTAACATTGGTATATATTAATCTTATTAATTTATCAAATTATATCAATAAGTGACGTGATATGATCGTTCTTGTGTAATATTTTTATTTTTATCAAAATTATATGAATAAAAGTGAATAATCTAAATCATAAAGGAAGATGCAAATTGCCTTTGTTTGTTGGAAGATTTATTTTCACAAACAAATCAAATATTTTGGATGTGATAAGAGGCCATTGGATGCCCAAAAAAGTGGTTGTTGATGCAAATGCAAAGAGTTGTTGGAAAGTCAAAAGCACAAAATAACAACTAGCAAATACGAATTGACAAGAAGCACTTTGTCATCAGCAAACACCCCAACCAAAGTGCTTTTGTGCTAAATTCAAGTGACCTTTTTAGCTCCACATTTTTTTTTCTTTTCCAAAATTAAAGTCAAAATTTGAGAGATGTTCAAAATGACCCATTTCGGTGAGTCCTCCATAAATGTTCCTGCAAATGCATTTAATATGTTTGAAAATTACATAAATGAGTGTCAACCCTAGGAATTATGTTGTTACATCTTGTGTGTAATTGTTGTTGGAATCACACTTGATGAACTTTTGATGCAATAACTGTAGCACCAAATTATTGCTTTGATACATTCTAAACAAGAGCCTTGAGAGGGACACAATTTTAAATTTTTAGTGTTAAAGATTTAACAAACGACATTTCTTAAATTATAATAACTGATATTATAATATAATGTTATTTTGTTAATTTATAATCATAATTTTATTTACGTGACGTTATATATATATATATAATTAAGTTATGTTGATAGTTGTATTTTACAAAATAGACAATAATGTTGTTGAGCAAAATACTTTTGATGTTGATATTTGATTCAATTGAAAATTGATGTTTGAATTAAATCAATTTATTAGTCAAATGATATGAAAGAAATTCTAATGTGTATCTTAAAATACATGTAAATTATTACAATTATTCGTTTGCACAAATAGTAATATTTAACATTTATTTTAAAATAAATTTTATCATAAAATATTTTTTTTTAAAAAAAAATAGTACTTTAAATTGATCCATTTGGTCAGTTAAAGAGATTGAAGTCGTTTCCTTTCCTGGCATAGTGTAAATAAGAATTCTTTAAACTTAAATTTTAAATTATGATATTTTGAATGTGAATTTTGATTATATATTATTAATAAATAATTCTTAGATTATTTACTAATATTTAAATAGGTGATTTGTTTAAGCAGATTGTAAGAAACGTTTAACAACAGCTAACTTAAACAAAAAATAAAAAGAGGGAGAATTGAAAAATCAAAGCATGCATATTAATAAACAAATTCTTTGATGCATAAACATAATTAAGCTGCTGAGTAGGTCAAAATTCAATTCATTCAGCATTAAGTTGAAATTGGGATACCTAAAACTCAACCCCCTTCAATAAGCAGAGATTGACGACCCTTTGCCCATTGCCATTAACTTTGATTATTTCGAGTCAAATCCTACGAGTTGATGTTTACTTACTAACTCATTCAAGTCAAAACTCTTGATTTCTTTATTTCTTTCTTTCTTTTCTTTTCTTTTTTTCTTTTTACAATTTCAATAGATTTAAATTTTTTTTCTAAATATATTTTAATACATTTTATAAAAAAAAATTTCTTTAACTCGAATTTTTTGTAATAATTATATTAAAAATAGAATTATGAATTTTACTTTCTTTTTTTTTGTTATCAAAGAAGAAGAAGAAGAAGAAGAAGAATATGAGGGGGATTGTCACAAAAACAAGTCTTCTGTTAGGAAATGAATTAACTTGGCATTACCATTTGTGTGTAAAAAAGTTTCAAAACAAAGAAAAAAAAAGCAATAGTTTCTTGTAATAAATGAACTATTGTCATCAAATTATGACTTAGTTTCTGCTTTGCATTTATGGAAACATACGTTACCAAGCTATTCCATTCCACTTCTTGTACCTGCCACCGGCATTAAATTCCTCATTATCCCCCCATTAATAACTTTGATTTGCATTAATCATATAACCGACATTATTAATTAATTAAACCAAACATAGTATCTTTTCCAAAACCAAACCAAACCAAAATTTAAGCGTATTGTGCTAAATCATTATTCACTAAATAAAATAAAATAAATTTATTTATTAATAATATCTTTTTTTTAAAAATATATAATTACTCATTTTATAAAATTTTTTAATAAATTAAAAAAAATTAATATAATAAAAAGATATTTGATTGAAGGTGTTTTATTTAAGAGTATTTATACATATAAGTAATTATCTTACACTTTATTTACAAATTATTCTAAAAAGATGGTTGGTCAAATGTAATATATCTCGTTTAAAATATTTTTAAAATTATTAAAATATTTTAATCAAATAAATATATTAAATAATTTTTTTATTATCATAAATATATATAAGATATATGATAATAATAATATAATTATATTAGGTTGCATGCATACAAACCAATACTCAGTTCAAAATATATGAAAAAACCCCATAAAATTAAATTTAAAAAAATGGATTCCCTAATTGTTAATTAAGAGTAAGAAAATGAATAATATTGATTGATTTTAGGAGGGGGTTTGAAAATAAATGAGAAATTAAAAGAAAAGAGTTGTACGGGAAGTAAAGTAAAGGAAATAGAAAGGCGGAAAGGGGAGAAGCCCCAGTCTAAACTCCCCAATCATTTCATCGGCTGACCTTTGAACCGACAACCGGACTGGCCCCACACCCTATATCTAGAACACCTGCCGGTGATTTTCCTACACACCATCAAATTTTCCAGTCTCACTGACACGTGTTGCTCATCTGACGGTCTATCATCCCTTTGACTTGAGGACCACGGTCAAAAATGCTAACCATATTATCAACGAACATGACAATATGAATTAATTAACCCATTTAAATTAATTAATTCCCCTCCCTTCTGAGTGATCGGCTCTATTTATTTGACCTTTCTATCTGCTACTTTTCCTCCCTTCCTTTATAATTTCTAGTTCTCTCCTTTTGTTTTTTCTGTGTTCTTCACTTTACCTTTGAAATTTCTTATTTTCTTTTCTTAAATTTAGTTTATAAATTTTACTCTTGATCGATCTTCTTCTTCTTTGTGTTAAACTTTAATGGCGGTTTTACCCAGAAGTTCTTCAAGCTTAGAGTTGACAATAGCTGTTCCTGGCTTCTCTTCTTCTCCCTCTCTTCCACCATCTGGTATGCAAACAAACAAACAAACAAACAGACAAAACTTTTCTTTCTTCCTTTCTGTGTGATTGATTTTGTTGTGATCTTGTAATATCTAGTAATCTTGCATGGCTATATCATATATCCACAAGGGTTTTTAATTTTCTCTTTGATTTTTCTGATGAACATAACCAATCGATCGTCGCAGTTTTGATTGATTTTCTGGTATTATTTAAAGGCGATCATCATCAACACAGTCAAGGGGCAGCTTTTACAATGAAAGACTTGGACATAAACCAAATACCATCAGGTGAAGGAGAAGAAGAATACTGGAACTCAACCACAGGAAGCATGGAAGATGAAGAAGAAAGCAGCAATGGCGGCCCACCTCGCAAAAAACTTCGTCTATCTAAAGAACAATCTCGTCTTCTTGAAGAAAGTTTCAGACAAAACCACACCCTAAACCCTGTAATAATCAAACCAAACTCTCTCTTCGATAACCCACCTCCCCACACACACCACCTCCACACCTCCGGGCCCAAAAAAAAATTTGAATAGATAATAAATGCTTTTTTCCTTCTGTTTTAATCCTTTTGGAGTTTTGCTTCTCGCAGAAACAGAAGGAAGCATTGGCTATGGAGCTGAAGCTGAGGCCAAGACAAGTTGAGGTCTGGTTTCAGAACCGTAGGGCCAGGTACTGTACCCAATACCCTACAATTAATCAACTTCATACATAAATATATATTTGCTTATAGCTTAGTTATTGATGATAGACATGAGTTCTTTTAGGTCTTTTCATTATTTTGTTGGTGGTTGGGATTGAAGTACCGTATGATTTATTTATCTATATACGATCACAATCTGAATCAGATTCTACAGTTTGAAATCGTTCTTTTCTTCTGTTAACATTTTTAAAATATGAAAATACTTTATGGATTATCGTTTTTCTCCTACCGTCGATGTTCTTCTTTAAAAATTTAAAAGAAAACAAAAATTGTTAAAACACTTTTGATGTTATATATAATTAAAATAAAAAAAAACTGTATGGTTTGTTTGTTGGGTCATTTTCTGGTTGATATTCTTTGACGATGTGGGTGCATGATATATAAAACTTTGTTTGGTTGGTAAGAAATCGTTTTCGTAGTTATAATATTTTAGCCTACAAAGAGGTTAGAAGGTAATTAAATTGAATTTATATTGTAAATTTTGTCAAATGGGTCGTTCACACTTCCCAGAATGTTAATTAAACATCGAAGAATAAAGTATGATAGGTTCGATGAAGCTGTTTTACTGGAGAGATTTAGGGAAAATAATTAATAATATTAAGCAATGAATTGATCAGAAAATTAACAGCATTTCCTTGACGGTCTTGATCTACTTGACATCTATTGAAAAGTCTCGTTTGAATATTTGGCTTTTGAAACTTTCAAAGGAGTTGGAAACATATATGGTTTGCAGATTTCATTCTGTTGATAATTTTAGTCATGATTTGTTGATAGTTTAAGATGTGTTTGAAAGTGCTTTCATAGGAAACGCTTTTAGTTGCACTACAATAAAAGAACTTGACAACCTTTTATAAACAACACCTGCGACACTTTTTTCTTGTAATTTAATATTATTATTGTAAAATTTGATGATTTAGGAATGAAGTCTAGCATTTCATGTATACAAAATATGAAAACCAAGGAAGGGAAATTATCAAAGCAAGTCACACACACACACACTCACTCTGAAATAGAAGATAACCTTATAAAACCGCAAAGAGAAAACTGACAAGAGATCAGGGATGCATTAATTAAATATTTGTGTAATAAGAAGACACGTACGAAGGATGAGTAGCTCAGCAAATTTATGAACAATTAATATTGTTCTCCCATTTTATCATTACATGAGATCAGCCTTGTGCAACAATGTAATGATAGCTGTCCGAAAAATATGTGTCAATAGTACTTAATGATAGCTGCACAACGACATTGATTAAAAGCCTGTGTGTTGTTTGGCTTCGTGTGCCACCCAAGATTATTACCCTAGTAAAGTTTCATTTGACTCATTATAATTCTTTGGACCATCTTTGTCCATCCATGCATGCATTAGTTTATTGTATTATTATTGAATACGTGTTTTGCATTATTAAATGAAATCAATAGACAGCAAGAAACATGCTTTATTTGCATCAATAATTATGTTTTATCTGTAAATGAATTCACGTTGTTCGTTGATTGAATCTGTTTTGAATTCAAATCTAAACTTTGGAAAAATAAAGAAGAATATAAATGTTTTAATTACGGGTCAAGGAAGTTGTAGAAAACAATAATGAGAATTGAACAAGGAATTGAATGCATTCGAATGAGATTTGGAAAATCCAGGTATGCATTTATTACACTTTAGAAAGCACTTTGAAACAAGCCATTTACCAAAACAAGGAAGGCAGCAAATAAAGCAGATGATAAAATAGGAGGTGCTTTTACTTAAAATGCAATTTGTGGCACCCTATTTGTGTTAATTATCCATCTAGCTAGCAAAAGACACGTCATATCAAGATGCATGTGGAGCCAATATGTTAAATCAATGCCACCCATTTTTGCTACGATGATCTTTTTGTTATTTCTTTTTCAAACAACAAATCAAAAAATCGCTATATATATATATATATATATTTATAAGATTCTCATTATGTATTGTCTATGATGTTATGAAGAATAAATTAAGTAAATAAATAAATCAATCTACTTGCACAAGTTGATCATATTTATTAATTTACCTTAATGAAATTTAATAAACAGGAGCAAGCTGAAGCAAACAGAAATGGAGTGTGAATACTTGAAGAGGTGGTTTGGTTCACTTACCGAACAAAACAGGAGGCTACAAAGGGAAGTGGAGGAGCTGAGGGCCATGAAAGTTGGTCCTCCCACCGTGATTTCTCCCCACAGTTGTGAGCCACTACCGGCGTCAACACTAAGGATGTGTCCCCGGTGTGAGCGTGTGACCACCACAGCCACCGACAAGGCCAAGCTCACCGCGGCCTCCTCCACTCCCGCAGCATTGTCCCCTAAAGACGGGCCGCCCGCCCTCCAATCACGGCAGCCTTCTCCGGCGTGTTGATTAATTAGTTCGGCCGCATGGTGTGGAAATTTTGAAAAAGTTAAAAAAGAAAAATAAAAGAATTAATATTTTAGGAAATGTTCATAGTAGTTTATACAAATGGTGCAAATATGTGCAAGTTTGAATGAACGAAGGGAAAATAGATACTATAAGTATGGCATCTAATTAATTAATTTAATTTCTTGGTTAGATCGTGTTTTTATTTTTTCCCTTTTTAATGCATGCATGCCTTTGTCTAATTTTTTTGTTTATATGTATGTGGATAAGTGTTGGGATGTTCTTCAACAAAGATGGTGGTGGTGCATAGGAGAAAATTGTATGCTATAAATTAATTGTGTGAGAGAATTATATACTACATATAGATTATGTCAGTTTCATGTTCTTTAGTGCACAACAACAGGGGTGATAATTTAAAACATAATCCCTAAATACATATTATTTAAGTACGTATAAATGAAAAAAAAATTGTAAGATACAAATATTTGATCTCTAGTCCCAAAAGGCATGTCACTCTTTAACTTTTTCCCCTCCAGGGGCGCATGGAACATATGGAAGAAGGGGGGACCCCTTATGATGATGGGCGTGATCTTCACCAGCTTCGATGATTGCATTCTTGGAGCGTTGATGGAAGCTAATGCAGTCGCTAAGAAGACTCAACATCCTGGAGGGCATGAATCAGGAAACCTCACAGGTGGATGGTCTATCTCTAATTGAGTTTATTCGTAAAATTGCACGCAACATTTCTCTCACATGTAAGGATATTTTATATAATGAATTTTGTTACGTGAATTTTTTAATTTTTGATATTCATAAATTATAAAATTTGAATTATTAAGTCGAATTAATATTATGATATTTTAATTAAAAACTTAAATTTAAAGATACGAGTCTAAAACAAATTGTATTTAATAATTTTTTTAAAAAATAACAATAAAATATCATTATCTTATATAAAAAGTAATAAATTAATCTCATAATCAAAACACAAAATCAACTAACTAATATTAACAACTAAAGTAATTTTTTTTTCTATTTTGATTTGTTATTATAAACTGACAAAATATGTTCAGTTATTAAAGAAAGAGGAAAAAAAATGACAATGTCAAGAGTAATCCTAAACTGTTTTAATAAAAGTCATGCTAAAGTATATCTTAGTACAACTCTTGCAATAATTATCATTCCAATTTGTGGTAAATAAGCATTTTAGAAGGTGGGCCTTCTCCTATTTAGCTAGGATGAAACTTCTCTGTAATATGCATTTTGAGTAAAGCTGAAAAAGGCCACTTTATTGGGCCATATTTTCTTTCTATGCTCAGATTTAAGGAATGAGAATGCCCAAAGTCGGGCTTCAAATGAGGCTGAATTGTGAGATTGCAGTTTCCAAGCATTTGTTTTGATGGTCTTAATTGATGCCAATAACCTAAACCAGGAAAAATTTAAAGATAGCATATCTCACAAAATGGGGGTGTACCAAAAAATGGGATGAGACATGCAACATTGCTCTACAAATCCTGAGAATTGTGGTAAGCAAAAAGAAGAGCATACAAAATCTAGAACACTAAATATGGACCAGACAAATCATCCTGTAGGGGCAAGAACAATTCTAAGACTTAATGTGTTCAATACTAATTTGTCGCTGGAAATTATACATCTCTATTTTCAATCAATTGTCTAGCCCATGGAACTTGTTTCTGTAGGAAGTGTAACTAATCTTTGAATTAAGAGATAAGTGAGACGATTCTATTACATTAATTTAGATACAGTAAGACTACTCAATCAATAAAAGAAAAAATATTTATTTCTTAATAATGAAAAAAAAATAAAAATAAATTTTATAAATTTTTTTTACTAAATTATTTTGAATAAAATTTTTATATCATTGACATATATAATTAAAATTTAATAATTTTAATATTTTTACTTAATAATTATTTTGTAATAAATTTAATAAAATTTTTATTATTATAACTAAAATTATAGCTTAAAAAAATTAAATTAATTATAATTAACTACCTCATAATTTATAGTATGAACAAAAACATTTGATTTGTTCAATATTAGATTATTTGCTTGTATATTTAAGACCTTTTAATTATCGTCTAGATAAAATCAACCAAGAACTAAGAACTATAGCCTTCTATACTTTGTGTGTTATCACCGTAATCTATTAACAATTGAGAACTAATCGTACGCATGCATTAACATTCCACCTGCATTAGTATCCTCTTATCTAATATATATGCACATATAATTTATATCCTAGAACCCTTATCTCCTAAGGCCGGAGAATAATTGATAGTTGAAATGTCACATTCTCCATGTAATCACCCACCGTTTTAGAGAAAATGTGGACTCGTTTAACCATCTATTACTTGAATAACTATCATTAAACAGGAAAATCATTACCTGGTTGGCTACTCATAACCGCGTGACTGGAGTCTATAAAAAGGGAAACTCATCATCCGTAAGCAATGGACATGTGAAAAAAATTTTATACTATCAAAAAAAAATTATAAATACACTCTCTCAAGTCACTTTCAATTTCTACATCTAAATATTGTTCTTATTTGTGTTCATTGGTCTAATTAAAAATTTCAAACTTAAGTATAAGAGGGTTACCGTGTTTTATACATTCACGTATCTGACTTTTATTACATCTTTTAGAAGATAATTTACCAAGAAGTCAAAAATAAAATTTTTACTCGATAATATCTTAAAGTCAAAAAATCGGTGCCAACATAGAATAATATAATTTTTTTTAATTAATAAATTATTATCGTGCTTTGACACTCAAAATACTCGATTGTTTTCAAATTTATTGGAGTTATTTCCTTTCATATGTCCTTGAAACACGTACCGAATGTCAAGGTTTGCAAATTGCAAGCAAATTTTAGATATCATCCTAAATAAATTAGGATAACCTACATAACACATACTACTTTTCTTGAACTCTTAATTTCATTATTAAGGCAAAAAAGATCATAGCCACCCGATTGAGAAGGAGATCTCAATTTAAGTTAGATAAGTAACATACATTTTTGACAAGGATCTTGCATGTGTGTGTGTTTGTGTTCATTCATGAACCTTGGGTCACAAAACCCTACCACAATATTGTTTGGTCAAGCATCTCTGATACAGAATTCCCTCCGCCACTAACCTGAAAACGTCCTCCTGGATTCTTGATTAGGGCTCTCTAAGCCTTTGAGCCGCAAAATTTGCATTTTATCCTCCCCAAAGTAGTCAAAGAAAAAAAAAGTATTGATGAAAAGAAAAATCATGAGAAAAAATAATATAATGAAAAGTGTGATTATTATTAAACTAATTTAAATAAAACGATATTTAATTTAATAATATATAAATTTAAAAAATTATAAAGTAATTATAATGTTATATTTTAACTAATAATTGATCGAATAATTAAATGTTTAAATAAGGAACGTAACTCAAATTTTAATTGCCAAACATACAATATATTTTAATATATTATAATTTAAGTTATAAAAATCATACTCTTTAATTGATTCACATGCGAGGAGATGAGACTAATTGGAGGCCAATTTGTGTCAATTTAGCGCATTTTGATCTTAGGCAAACCTAGTGGGTTGTGCACGTGGTATGGCAATGGAAAAGGTGTGAGGTGGGCAATGTCATGCGGGTGCATTTGCTTTCTGTTTGTGGGGAATTGGCTCAATGGGCCATTGATTTGCCCTAAACTCTACTTACTTTTGTACTTGCTTCACAAAATGAAATCATGGCCCCTCAACTTTGCTCCTAAAGCAACTTTTTTTGGTCCCCTTGTTGCTTTTAGATCAATTATCAACTAGAAATTTACAAGCTCAATCAAGGTGTGAATATCCTTAATTATGGTGAAGCATTTAAATTAAATATAAAATTATGTAATTTTTAATATACACATATACGAGTATGTATATATATGTATCAACTAAAATCAATTAATTTTGTCAAATTAATTAGTTTAAATCGACTGAGTAAAAATTTTGAATTTTTTTTTAAAATTTAAAAATATTAAATAAATTTTTGAAATACAATTTTATGAAATCTAATATTAAATTAAAATATGAGTTGAATTTTAAAATTTTAGTTCATTGTTAGTGTGGCATGTTGGAGTACTACGTTTATTTATTGGACAACACAAACACTTAACTATGACCTATAAACGCTTGTCTGTCGTATAGCTTGGAATGATTTTGCTGCTTCGTTCATTTGTCTTGTTTTGGCAATAGCAAATCAAACAGAGCTATTAGACATGGGTATTTGAGGCCGTAACAAAACTAACATGAAATCTTCTTTGATTGGGTTCTGCAAGCTAAAGCATTTTCCATCAAAATTACAGATGTGCACGTGTGTGGCGACCCTCAATAAGCTTTGCTTACTTTGAATGTGCATGTGCTTTGTCACATGCTCTCTTTGATAGAAACTTTTCATGCCTGCCTATACTGTTCTTAAAAAAAAATTCTTTGGGTACTCTCTGCCTTTTGTGAATGTTTGTGAATGGGTACACGTGGACTGGACTATCATAGTTGGATAGAAACCTCTTGATCATGCTTTTGTTTATCAATTTATTTATTCAAGGCTGGCTGGCTTTTGGAGCCCAATCTCCTTTGAGCAACGGCGCATGCAAGTCAAAAAGTAATTCTATTATGAAATAGTAAAATTATCTATTCAATTATCTTGATGATTAAATGCATAAATTAGATTCATCCATATATCTAATCAACTTGATCCAAAGATCATATTTTTGTACTTTTAATTTCTCTTTTTTTTTAAATTTTGATGAATTAATTAGAAGCTTTGATCATATAAATTTATAATTTTTTATAATTAAAATTATAAATTAATCAAATAAATCACGTAATATTATTATTTGTTATAATATAAATAATTTTTTTTATTAAATTATTTTTTAAAAAATTTATATTTAAAAATTATTATAATTAATTCTATCTAACTTTAAGTAAAATTGTATTTCATAGAAATAAGTCAAATTTTTTTACAAAAAAAATGAAATATTAAATTAATTCATTTAGTAGAACTATTCTAAATTTTATATATTTAATAATTATATAAAAAAATAAAAATTTTTAAATTTGATAAATTTTATATTATAAATAAATTTATGTGTCAAAAAAATTTAAGTTCGAATTCAACATAATTATTAGGTAAATTTTGTATTATAAATTAATTAATTAAATACATGTAAAAGAATGCTTGAGTTTTGCCCATATTTTTTTCTTAAACAGATGTTCCAACACAAACTTTTCTCTGTTTTTTTTTCTTTTTTTCATAATCAGCTACTTGCAGAAAGAATTTTAGGGTGGGCATGCATCGCAGTCCTAAAAGTTGTAACTTTTTGTTTATTATTTTATTTATTTTTGCGATATGATAATGTATTCAATCATGCATGAGGCTAAGGAGATTGATAATTTTCTAGGCACTTGAATGTGATTGATGTTTACAGCATAAGAATTACCATTTGCTTTTTGAATTCTATGTACATATATTCTCTCTCTTTCTTTGTGTTGAATACTTATCTATATTATCATTAGTTAAAAAGAGATTAATACAAATATTAATTTTATTAATTATAATAGCGCTCATTTTTAACGTAATTAAATTTTATATATATTCCATTTTTGATAGATGAGAAAAAAAAATTAATAATTCAAAAATTTTCAAATATAAAAATATTTATAAAAAAAATAATTATTTTTATAAAAAAAATAAATTAATTTTTTTTTAAAATTAGTATGAATGAAATTAAAATTTTAGAATTTTATACTATTTCAAAAACTTTTGTCGATTAAGTTAACACTCACATTTTATTAAAATAAATATTTAATTAATTCTTTTAAATATTGTGTATGAAAAAATTTAAATTAAAAAAATATTATCAAAAATATTTTTAATAAAATTAATTTAAAATATTATAAATTATTTTGTTTTTTTTGTTTTTATGATCCAAAAAAAATTAATTAATTAAAAATTAAAATTAAAATAAAAAAGAAAAAGAAGGAGATAAGTAGTAAAGTGTAATGAGAAAATATATAGTTTTTTGCTTCTACGCAAGCACATGCATGATTAAGACTAGTGCATTTTCCAAGGTCAATGCGAAAACGACTATCTTCAAACCTTCCCCGACATTGTTACTTATAAATTAAAAATTATATTAAATTAAATAAAATTAACAAGATGCACGAATATTCCACAAATACATACATACATATATATATATATAAGAAAAATTTTATATATTCTCTTTAAATATTTTCCTATCTTTGAATACATTTATTTTAAAAAAATGTAAAAAGAATTAAATAAATAATAAAATTACATAGAAATAAAAATATTTGAATCAATTTAAGTATCGCAAAATTTGATATTTTGTATTATATTAACATGATTGAATTAGAATTTGACGTTTGAATTATACTGAATAAATAATCTTTTTAGCAAAATTTTGACAAAATAAGGTGATTTATAAAACTAAAAAAGAAAAAAAAAGAAAGATAAGTAGAGAATTTGGAAAAGTGAGAGAGAATAATCCATGCATGTTGGGGATGTGGGTATGTAGCAAAACAGTGATTTATGTTGAGGTTCCATGCATGTATATTATAATTTTCAATAATATTTATCAAGTTATGATTTGTCCGAATCCTGGTAATGATTGTAACAACTGTTATCACAGCAACTATTTTTTAGCAGTTCTGTTACATTACATCACAAGCGTGAAGTGATTCCCAAATTATAATTATTATTGAATAAATTCATTTTTTTGGATTTAGTTACAGTATATTTGAGGTGGTATATATTTATTTTTTAAAAAAATTATTATATTAATTAATTAAAAATTTTTTATTTTTATATTGTAAATTTTATATTAATTTTTTTAAAAAATTATTTTTACCAATCTATCTATGTTTAAAAATTTCAAGTTCATCTAACAGCATATATTCTTTAGATAAAACACAACAATGTAATTAATACTGTGATGTTACAAGACAGTGTTATGGGTTGTAAACTACAGTGTGTATTAAACATTATTTATTATTAGTGTAGGTCAAATCCAAATTCCACATTCAATTTTAGGTAATTAAGGACGTAATTAATAAATATTTAATAATAAATAACTTTATTAATTACCAATAAACGACACTCTGTTCCTGAAAATTCAAACAGAAGAAAAGAGAAAGTGTGGATTCACCATTCCACACATAACAATTGCCACCGGTATTATTATTACAACTTACAACTACTATATATATATAATATATACTACCAAACACTTAACTCTTGTCTGGTTAACTTAACCATATTAGACGGTTACTTTCTAACCCAACTTCAAACTTTTGACTGGTGCCGGTTTTCTTCAGCTCACAACTTCTCTCTATATATAGTCTACGAAATTACACTTCTTGCAAAATTATTATTATTTTTAAAAAAAAATATAATCTTTCTTCCTTCAATTTCTATTTATATCTCTCTGTTTCAGAATTTGCAGAACCAAACTTGTCACTCTGGTTCCAGTTAGTTAACTAGCAGTGCCTTGTCAATGCAATTCATTTTATTTTTGTAAGCAAATCTTTGTTGTAGGAGATCTTGTAAACAATTTGAATTACATAGTTTTCTGCTAAAAGAAAAGAAAGAGAAAAATGATCAGCTGGAAAGATCTTTACACAGTTCTGACGGCTGTGGTTCCTCTTTATGTGGCCATGATTTTGGCCTACGGCTCTGTTCGCTGGTGGAAGATTTTCTCTCCCGACCAGTGTTCTGGCATCAATCGTTTCGTCGCAATCTTTGCTGTTCCTCTGTTGTCTTTTCATTTCATCTCTACCAATGATCCTTATGCCATGAATTTCCGTTTCATTGCTGCTGATACTCTGCAGAAGATCATCATGCTGTTCGTTCTTGGAATCTGGACGAGTTTCACCAAGAACGGCAGTCTGGAATGGATGATTACGATTTTCTCACTGTCGACACTGCCCAACACTTTGGTCATGGGAATTCCTCTGCTCATCGCCATGTACGGCGAGTATTCCGGTAGTCTGATGGTCCAAGTAGTCGTTTTACAGTGCACTAATCTGGTACACTCTCCTTTTATTTCTCTTCGAGTATCGCGGCGCGAAGACGTTGATCATGGAGCAATTCCCGGAGACGGCGGCGTCGATTGTTTCGTTCAAAGTTGATTCTGACGTCGTGTCACTTGACGGCCGGGATTTCCTCGAAACCGACGCCGAACTTGGCGATGACGGAAAGCTTCATGTCACAGTGAGGAAATCAAATGCTTCCAGGCGTTCTTTGGGCCCGTGTTCTCTCCCAGCATTAACTCCACGTCCGTCAAATCTCACCGGAGCTGAAATTTACAGCTTGAGCTCGTCCAGGAACCCGACGCCGAGAGGCTCCAATTTCAATCATTCCGACTTTTGTTCAACGATGGGAGGTCAAGGTTTTCCAGGCGGAAGACTTTCAAATTTCGGTCCTGCTGATATGTACTCAGTACAATCTTCCAGAGGACCTACGCCAAGACCGTCCAATTTTGAAGAAAATTGTGGCCAAGCAATATCTTCTCCTAGATTCGGATTTTATCCGGCTCAAACTGTACCAACATCGTACCCGGCACCCAATCCCGAGTTTTCGTCTACTGTGCAGAAAACTGCAAAGCCTGCGCAGAATAATCAGCAGCAACAGCAGACAACAGTGAACAGTAAAGCAAACCACGATGCCAAAGAGCTCCACATGTTTGTCTGGAGCTCCAGCGCATCTCCCGTCTCCGAAGGCGGAGGATTACATGTTTTCGGCGGTACTGATTTCGGAGCGTCCGAGCAATCTGTACGGTCTGATCAGGGAGCTAAAGAGATCAGGGTGATGGTTTCTGATCAGTCTCAAAATGGAGAAAACAAAGGTACAAGATTAAATTATTAATACATTTAATTAATCCCTCGTCAATAACATGTTATATGTATTAATTGGTTTGTAATTTGTCTTGATGCGTGAAGCCATTCCGCAAAGTGGGCATTTTGCTGGGGACGATTTCAGCTTTGCTGGGAGAGGAGAGGGAGAAGAAGACCAGAGAGATCAGAAAGAAGGTAGACCTACAGGACTTAACAAGCTGGGGTCCAGTTCAACAGTAGAGCTACACCCAAAAACTGCCGGAGCTATAGACGACGGCTCCGGAAAACATATGCCTCCGGCGAGTGTTATGACCCGTTTGATCTTGATCATGGTTTGGCGGAAACTCATCCGAAACCCTAACACATACTCCAGTCTCATCGGACTTGTTTGGTCTCTAATCGCTTCAGCAAGTGTACTTACACGAAAATATTAGCAATTGAAATACTACACACGAATTGTTTCCTATAATGTTTATATTGTCTAATCTTACACCAGGATATTACTATAGTTGATATTTATTTAATGTTGTGGTTGTAGGTGGCATCAGTGTCAATGCCAAAAATAGTAGAGAGAGTCAATTTCATATACTGTCAGATGCTGGGCTTGTGGAATGGCTGTGTTCAGCTTAGGTTAGTGGCCTGAATTACTTTTCAGTTCTTGCACTTCTAGAGAAACATTCAGGATTCATTTTCTCAGGAAAAAAGAAAATATTGACTGTGCTCCATTCTCATTTCCTGATGAATGGAATTCATTTACGGTACTCTGAGATTATGAAATTTTTATACTTAGAAAAGGGGCATTCAATCATTCAAATTCTCAGTACATACAGTTACAGATACCCATACTGCAAGACCTTTTTTCACTATCCTGTACACTTTTGCGGCGCCCGGAAAGCACTTTTCGCTGAAATTTTTTTGTTATGTAGTTTTATTTTTTATTGATTGTGTGTGTATCGAATGGCCATTTCCGAATCACAGCAAGCAGCAGGTGTGGCACGATGAGTTTGGTGTTGGTATTAATGTTAACGCCCAAGTATGGGCACTCGAACGGCTGACAGCCACGCAGTTTTGTGACCTTTAATAATAGGGATTACCATTGACCACCCGACATGTGGGTCAGGTTTCGAAACGTCATTTCTCGGTCCAGGGTCGGTTGGGATTGGTTGAGATAGGTGCCTTTAATGGTCCATGCATAATAAGGGTAGTTGGGGGTGAAAACAATTGGATTGAATGATTTTTGGGGTCCTTTTGGAATTGAATTTTTGTGGGTGTGATTTATAGGTTTGTTTATGGCTTTACAACCAAAGATTATCGCTTGTGGGAATTCAGTAGCTGCATTTGCCATGGCCGTCAGATTCCTCACCGGCCCTGCCGTTATGGCCGCCGCTTCCATTGCCATCGGCCTCCGCGGCACCCTGCTCCACATCGCGATTGTACAGGTAATTTTATACCCATTTGATTACAAAAAATTATGTTATTACACACGTTAAGAAAGACTCATAATTTTTATGGTATCGTGATTTCGCTTAGGCTGCACTACCACAAGGAATTGTCCCTTTTGTGTTTGCTAAAGAATACAATGTGCATCCAGCAATTCTCAGCACTGCGTACGTGATAAAATTATAATTTTATGCCATTAATTACTATATGAATGACTTTATTTGCTAAACCTCTGAAAATTCTAACATTGATATTATTTGTAAAATTGCAGGGTTATCTTTGGAATGTTGATAGCATTACCGATCACTCTAGTCTACTACATTGTTCTTGGATTGTGAATTAATTTTTCCTTAAGTTACAGTTAGAATATGATCAGGAATTTTGAGGAAATTTTCATGGTGTGTCACACTTTGGAGCTATGCATGCACCGGAATATGTTCTTGTTTACCAGAGAAATTTTTGCCGGGAAAGAAGATTGAAGCTCCAAAACATTTGGAGAGCAGCTTACAGGATTACCGAAGTTAAAGAGAAATTAAATCCCGGATATGAGGATCATGCCACCATTAGAAGCCAAACTTGTGTCCCATTTTCTGGAGTTTTTTAGACTGAGACAAAGCGCAAAGCTCTTGTGCGTCTAGCATTAAGGAGACATCAAAGAGGAAAGGAAGGGAAAAGTGATATTATTTTCTCTTCGTTCCCCACTGTGCATGCAAAGTTTGAGAGTTTCACCAAATTTCATGATCTCTGCCACTACACAGCGACAAAGAATTGGATTAATGAATCTGCACGTAAGAGGAAATGAGATTGAGGTGTTTCTTTTTCTTGTAGTGTGTGGTAGGTATTCCGAGGTTATTGATTGTCCGCATGATCGGCATTATTTGCGTTTGTCGTCTTTCTTGTGGTAATATTATTAATTTATCTCTAGGATTTTATGACCATTAGTCAAGTGAATCAGCCTCCGAATACAAAGAAGATGGTGCGTTTTTGATCACTTAAGACAAAGACATATCTCTATAAAACTTTGACGCTTGACGAAAGCAAAAACTATTGAGAGAGAGTGAAGGATGTATATATCTTTGAAAGCACACTGCCTTTCCACTCAGTGGGTTTGTACTTTTGCACATGTAGAAGCACTTTTTTAGGCCTCTTTTGTTGAAGGTGAAGATATATATATATAGAAGAACAGAAGACAAAAAAAAGAGCGGAAAGCAAGCTACGCATAATAGCTAAGCATGCAGTCAAAAGCTGCTTAGCTTGCTTTTGTGCTTTTGATCGATTGCCCACAATCCTACCCTACTCTCCTAACAAAATTTGATGAGTTGTGATTGTCAATCTGAATTAGTGTGGTGTTGTTGTGGTCAACTTATAACCTGTCTTTGGTTTTTTTTTTTTACGAAAGAATTTAAAACGTGCATGTGAGCACCACTCAAATTCACATCTCTTTCACTCAAATATCTCGGTCACAGAGACACTCCGCATCTTTTTTTTTGTTGATCAATCT
>BNST01000393.1:0-46998 GCA_019650275.1 Xylocarpus granatum | reverse complement strand
GAACACATCTGATGCCTCTGCCGAGTCCACGAGGATGTTCCAGTTGCTCCCAGAAGTTTGTCCCATGCACTGCCCAACCCACCTGAATCCTCTACCATGACCCCAGGAATGTTCCAGTTGCTCCCAGAAGTTCATCCCGTGCAATGCCAAACACACCTGATGCCTCTTCTGTGCCTGCGGGCATGTTCCAGTTGCTCTCAAAAGTTTGTCCCATACAATGCCGAGCATGCCCAACGCCTCTGCTGTGCTTCTGGCGATGTTTCGGTTGCTCTCGAAAGTTTGTCCTGCACACTGCCTGAATGCACCCGAAGACTCTACTGCACCCGTGAGAACATTCTGTTGCTCCTGAAATTTTGTACCGCGCACTGCCCAAGGTGCCCGAAGCCTCAAAAGTGCCCATGGGGATGCTCCAGCTGCTCCCAAAAGCTTGCCCAGCTCAGTGGCAAATGTGTCCGACACTGCCGCTGTGCCCATGGTGATCTTCCAGTCACTTTCGGAAGTTTGTCACGTGAACTGCAAAACACGCTCAATGTCTCTGCTTCACCAGCCAGGATGTTCCAGTTGCTCCCAGAAGTTCATCTTGTGCACTGCCCGATGCACCCAAAGCCTCTGCCGCACATGCTGGGATGTTCTGGTCGCTCACAGAGTACATGCACCACTGCCAAATGTGTCGACACTCTGCCGTGCCCCTGGGGATGTTCTGGTTGCTCCCAAAGTTCATTCAGTGCATGCTGATGCGCCCGATGCAGCTCCTGCAGGGGATGTTCAGTCGCTCCCCGATGTTCATCCCATGCACTGCCGATTGCACCTAATGCCTCTGCCATGCCCGTGGGGATATTTCTATTGCTCTTGAATGTTCATACCGTGCACTGCCCAATGCGCACAAAGCCTCTGCCGTGCCAATGGTGAGGTTCCGGTTGCTTTTGGAAGTTCATCCTGCACACTGCCAAATGTGTACGATGCCATTGCCGCACCCGTGGGAATGTTCTAGTTGCTCCCGTAAGTTCGTCCCATGCACTGTTGAATGCATGCGACACCTCTGCAGAGCCTGCAGGGATTTTCCGGTCACTCCTGGAAGTTCATCCCATGCATTGCCGAACATGCCCAACGCCGCTGCCGTGCCCACGTGAATGTTCCGGTTGCTTCTAGAAGTTTGTCCTGCACACTGGCAAACTTGTCCAACGCTGCTGCCACACCCGTGGAGATCTTCTGGTTGCTCCCAGAAGTTCATCCCATGAACTTCCAAACGTGCCCAACACCTCTACTGTGCCTACTTGGATGTTCCAGTCGATCCCAAAAGTTCATCCCTTGCACTGCCGAGCATGCCCGACGACTCTGCTGCACCCACGAGGGATATTCTAGTTGCTCTTGGAAGTTCATACTGTACACTGCCAAACGTGCCAATGCCGCAGCCGTGGCCATGGGGATGTTTCAGTCACTCCCGATAATCATCCCGCGCACTGCACAACATGCCCAAATCAAGTGCCGTGCCTGCGGGAATATTCCGGTCGCTCTCAGAAGTTCATCCTATGCACTGTCCAATGGGGCTAAAGCCTCAGATGTGCCCATGAGGATGTTTTGGTCGCTCCCGGAAGTTCGTCCTGCTAACTGCCAAATGTGTCCGATGCTGCTGCTGCACCTGCAGGGATCTTCTGGTCTCTCTTGGAAGTTTGTCCCGTGCACTGCCAAACGCGTCCAATGCCACTGCCATGCCCACTTGGATGTTCCAGCCGCTCAAGGAAGTACATCCCTAGCACTGCTGACCGCGACGGATGCCGCTGCCATGCCCATTAGGATTTTTCGGTCAGTCCCAGAAGTTTGTTCTGCACACTGCTGAACGTGTCAGCCGCTGCTGCTGTGCCCTCAGGGATGTTCCAGTCACTCCCAAAAGTTTGTCCCATGCACTACCAAACATGTCTGACACCTCTGTCATGCCTGCAGGGATGTTCCAGTCACTCTCGGAAGTTTCAGCAGTGCGTGAAGCCTCTGCCACGCTTGTGGGGATGTTCCGGTTGCTCTTGGAAGTTCATCCTGCACACTGTCGAATGAGCCGGACCCGCTGCCGCGCCTGCTGGGATTTTCCAGTCACTGCTGGAAGTTTCTCCTGATCACTGCCGAACCTGCCTGACACCTCTGACGAGCCCACAGCCCAGAAGTGTTTCCTGAGCACTGCCGAACAAACCCGATGCCCATGCCGAGCACGTGGGGATTATCTGGTCTCTCCTTGAAGTTTGTCCTGCACATTGACAAATGCGCCCAACATCACTGCTGCACCCACGGAGATGTTCCGGTTGCTCATTGAAGTTTGCCCCATGCACAGCCGAGCACACCCAACCTGCTGCTGCACCCCCGGGGATGTTCTGGTCACTCATTGAAGTTTGCCTCGTGCACTGCTGAACGCACACGACTCGCTGCTGCACCCGCAGGGATGTTCCTGTCACTCTCAGAAGTTCATCCTGCTTTCTTGGTCCATAGCAAGTGGGGGAGGGGATGGCAGAACTTAAACCAACACTTGTCTGGCATGGTCAATTTAATAATTCCTTACAGAGATAGAGCTAGAAGCATAGTTAAGTTATCACGTTTAGTGACTTCAACAAATTAGGGAAGAATCCGGGTAAAACTAAGAAAGAAAGCTACTTTTAATAGAAGAAGAAAATCAAAAAATTTCATCTATCAAATAGTTACCCAAGAAAGCAAGATGCTGTGGAAGGAGGCAAACCCATTAACTACGATTCATAGTTATCTTAGCCTGGTAAACCTGACACCTATGAGGATATCTAAGGCACTCTCCTTAGCTCATATGCAGCCTTTCTCTTGCTCGGGCGATAAAAGTACACTCTAAAGACCTGCCCGCTTAGTGACAAAAACAAATAAGCTCCCTGGGGCAAGGAAAGTTAGCCACCTCTTTCACCTTAAGAAGGGTTTCCTTCGATAAAGGATTGGGAAAGGCATTACTACTATATTACTTGACAGGTTTCATCATTCTTCCACCTTGAGCGATCGATGTAGGAAGGGCGCTTTCCACTGTATGAGCTAGGAAAGCTCGTCTTTTGAATGAATTAACAAACCTTTTCAATCCGTGGAGTGAGATCATCATAAGAAGGTTTTAAAAAACCTGGGATTTTTGCTTGTACAAACTTGTTGGTGCTTGGAATAAGAATCTGAGATTGGTTAAGTTGTTTTGTTAGGTTCATGAGGAGTTACAAGTAGACATGGTAACATGCAGTATGTCAACAACAAATCAACTGTTGGGGCTCTTGCGATGCACAAGGTAGTGTGTTCTTTGAATAAAAGTTGTTGCTCTTGTTAGTATACAACTAATAGAATAGTATGGGAAATATGGAAAAGAGAAGTAGACAGGAGGTACAAGTCCGGCCTTGCGCACGAAGGAGGAAGAAATGGGTACCCCGTGAGGGGCTATCAAAGCTAGCACAAAAAGTAGGCGGAGTAGAGGCAACAACGGGTTCAAGTGTGGCTAAATCAATATCCCTATTTGGGGTTGGCAGAGTTGGTAGGAAGCACGGTTGGCGATAAGCTAGTACTGCTTTCATTCTTTCTGTTGTTGTTTAGCAATGTGAACTGGCAAAGAGAAAAGAAAAGAGAGAGAGTGCAATTGTTTTCTGAAAGTCTCTCTTAAATTTTTATTCATTGTATTACTCTTTATATAAAGTTGAAACATAATAAAGGATAAGTGATAGGCCTAAATTAAAGATAATGATAAGTCTAAATCAAAGATAAGATTTAAAGATAAAGATAAGTTTTGAACTTCTAACATTAATTCCATGTATGCAACCAACTATGCTATCCATATCAGCATCTATATTAGCAACTCTGCAGCTACTGATGCACACATTCAACACTCCTCCTTGCATCAGTAGGTGAAGATTTCGAGTTTCTCTCTTAAAAACTCAAATCTGCTTCTAGGAAGAGCTTTAGTGAAGATATCTACTAGTTGATTTTCAGTCTTGCAATACTTCAAACATACTGCACCATTCTTTTGAACATCTCTGAGAAAGAACAATTTTATACTGAAATGCTTAGTTTTTCCATGAAAAACTGGATTACTGGAAATGGCTATGGTTGCATGATTGTCTACCATCACCTCTGTACTCATCTTTTGTTCAAAGTTCAAATCAGTTAGAACTTTTCTTAGCCATAAAGCTTGATTAAAAGCTGCTGTGGCTGCTATAAACTCTGCTTCAGCTGTTGATTGTGCAACTATTTCCTGCTTTTTTTGAACACCAAGTGAATACTCCTGATCCAATGCTAAACAATAACCTGAGGTACTTTTCATATCATCTAAGGATCCTGCCCAATCACTGTCAGAATAACCTTGCAGCTTGAAATTTTGTGATGAACAAAATTTGATACCATAACTTAAGGTCCCCTTGACATATCTTAGAACTCTTTTTGCTGCTTTAAAATGAAATTCATTTGCACAATTCATAAATCTTGAAAGTACACTTACAGCATACAAAAATACTGCAGTGTTTGCAGCCTCTGCCCAATATTCTTTAGACAACCCTTTCACGGAAAGCATGCATCTGACCATTTCCATTATTGTTCTATTCTTTCTTTCACTGACTCCATTCTGTTGTGGAGTGTATGGAGTTGTAAGTTGATGCTCAATGCCTGCTTCCTCACAAAACAAATTGAATTTTTCTGAGGTGTACTCCTTGCCATTGTCAGACCTCAGAACTTGGATCTTACAGCCACTTTGGTTCTCAATCCATTTCTTGAATCGCCAAAACACACTTGCGACCTCTGACTTGAACCTGAGGAAATAAATCCAGCATATTCTAGTGAAATCATCTATAAAGACAATGTAATATTTACTTCCTTTGAGTGAAGAAATTCTTTGAGGTCCTGCCACATCTGTGTGAATCAGTTGCAGCCTTTGAGTTGCTCTCCAAGCTGCTTGTTTGAAGGGTAATCTTGCCTGCTTGCCGTATTGACAAACTCTGCAGCTTGGTAATTCAGTCTCGAGGTGAGGTAAGCCTTGAACTAACTCCTTCCTTTGCATCTTCAATACTGCAGCATGATGAAAATGGCCTAGCCTTTTATGCCAAATCTCTGTATTGCTTACTGTAATGGGATAAGCTGCCTGTTCCTCCTTCATTAGATCAAGTGAGAAACTTTTGCCTCTCATTTTAATCTTGAAAACTTCTTTATCATTTGCATCTTTGACTAAACATTGTTTATTTTCAAAGATGACTTTAAATCCCTTTTCAATTAATTGTCCCACACTTAGCAAATTTTGGTTAATATTAGGTACATACAAAACATCAGTAATTAATTTTGTACCTGTGCAACTTTCAATGGCTACAGTTCCCTTTCCTTTGACAGGAATGAGCTCACCATTGCCAATTCTGACTTTTGATACCTCTGATCTGTCTAGCTCTTTGAAAAGCTCTTGATCATAGGTCATGTGATTGGTACAACCACTATCCATTAGCCAACATTCACTTGAGTTACTGCCTGTAAAACAAGTTGCTACAAATAGCTGCTCTTCCTCTTCATGTTGATCTGCAACTTGAGCCTCATTTTTCTGCTGAAAATTACTTTTACAGATTCTCTCATGATGTCCCAGCTTGTTGCACTTATCACACTTGACATCAGGTCTTTTCCAACACTTGAAAGGAGGATGACCCTTTTTGCCACAATGCTTACAAGGAGGAAATTTTTTATTTTTTCCTCCATTATTGTTGATGGTGTCAGCAGTTGCTTCTGGTGTGCTGGAATTCTTTTGTTTGTTTTTATTTTTCTTGCCTTTTTCTCCTTGGTTGATTTGTAATTTAGCTTGCAATGCTCCTTCCACAGAACCTTCAGCCCTTATTATTCTTCTTTGTTCTTGAGCCTGCAAAGCATTTAGAAGTTCTGCCAAGGTAATTCTTGACAGATCTTTAGTATTCTCCAAGGAAGAAATAGTAGCTTCAAATCTTTCAGGAATAGTTACAAGTATTTTTTGTACTATTCTAGAATCAGAAAACTCAGAACCAAGTAATCTTACTTTGTTAACAATGCTAAGAAGTTTATTAGCATATTCTCTGATTGTGTCTGACTCTTTCATTTTCTGCATCTCAAATTCTCTTACCAAATTCAACACTTGCATTCCCTTGATCCTTTCATCTCCTTCGTATTCATTCTTGAGAAAATTCCAGATGTCAAATGCTGATTTCATGGTCATAATTCTGGTAAAAATTGTTGGTGAGACAGCAGCAAACAAAGTAGCTCTTGCCTTTGACTTTCTTGCTTTCTTCTCCTTATGATTTTTGAGTTGAGCCAATGTTGGATTGTCTGACAATGGAAGAACTTCGTAGTCTTCCTCAACAGCTTCCCAAAGATCATTTGCCTCTAGGTGTGCCTCCATTCTGACTGCCCAAACATGATAATTATCACCATTAAACACAGGTGGTGCTAGTGCTGTGAAAGGTGTTTCAGAATCCATATATTGAATGGATTAAAACAAAGTGTTTAGGTCTTTAATGGGATACACTTGGTTCACTCACAAGTCCCTTTAAGAAGAGAGCTCTGATACCAAACTGTTGTTGTTTAGCAATGTGAACTGGCAAAGAGAAAAGAAAAGAGAGAGAGAGAATTGTTTTCTGAAAGTCTCTTCTAAATTTTTATTCATTGTATTGCTCTTTATATAGAGTTGAAACATAATAAAGGATAAGTGATAAGCCTAAATTAAAGATAATGATAAGCTAAATCAAAGATAAGATTTAAAGATAAAGATAAGTTTTGAACTTCCAGCATTAATTCCATGTATGCAGCCAACTCTGCTATCCATATCAGCATCATATCAGCAACTCTGCAGCTACTGATGCACACATTCAACACTTTCTATGAAAAGTAGGTATGCAACATAGAATAGCCGACCAATCAAGAGATATAGGGAAGGGAAGAGGACATGAAGAGGAAGCAAAGACTGAAAAGTCCACACGACTACTCTTCTTTCTTATTTACTATAACTTTAAATAGCCGATTTGTTTATTCAATGGCTCTCTAATGAATTTGGACACTAGACAGTAATAACTGGTAAGGTTAGTATGAACCCTTTTCACAAGGCTTTGGCAGAGTGGCTCCCGTCTTCCTTCACTTAAGGTCTAGCTTTCTCTTGGATTGCTTTGCATCCTTCCTGCTTGAAGGAAAGTGCCGCATTATTTATTGCCACTTGGAGTTAGCCTTTTCTTTTCTTATTGACTTAAGCAAATCATTCGTGAGTAGATAAGATCAAAGAAATGCAACCTATAGCCCCATGCATACGAATAGGACAAGGAAGTGATAGCAAATACTAATATATGTAGAAGAGGAAGTTGGTATTCAATTAGCTAGGGAGGGAGACAGGGCTAAGGCGGATGCCAGTCTAATCTTCCTTAGAATGGCTTGTACAATTGAACATGAATCGCTTGGTTTAATAAATAGTACAAGTAATAATCACTTGGTTTAATCAATAGTATAAGTAAGATGGCATAGAATATGTTGTTGTCATATGAATAGGAATAGGTTGGAAGTGGTTCTTTGACAGAGTTGAAAGCAAGTGGGCAAATAGGTTCTTTTGGAAGAGAAGGGCTTGTTTGTGACTAGCAGTAGCTAGCAGCGGCGTTTGACACATCTATTAGATGTATTAGCTGAAGAGAGTCTTTCTCCTCTCGTACCATGCCTGTTGAAAGTTTCTTGTCTTAGACTCTACCTTCTAGTGTTGTGTTTACAAGGGCTTTCAGAATAGTGAATCCAATAGGAAATGCACAGACAGAAGGAGCTGCTTTGGGAGAAACCATCTAGTTCATTTTCCTCATTCGATTACTGAACACCTTCACAATCCGACGCCACATTGAAGCAAGGGATGTACTTAGTAGTTAGGTTGTGCACGTGGTTACCTATCTCGAGTCTCTTTAATTAACAGCCTATTCTGTAACAGAAATATTTGACAACAGGGGATGATTTCACAGTTACTTTATCTGTCACACCGGCAAGGAACGAAAGTACTCTGTCCCAGAGCCTATGATTGCAAAGAAGACCTAGTCTGATTAACTTCCTCCAAGCCAAAGGGTCACATAAAGACAAGAGCGAAGCTGTAACTAAGGAGCACGGCTTCGGTACAGCTGTTTGTGGGGATTCGCTTATCCCTGCCAGTGAGTGGACGCTCCCGAGGGAAAGGTGGGCACATATCCCCAAAGCTCTAGGAGGGCTTTCTATTCGAATCCATCATTCCGCGATGAAGAGGAGGGGCTCATCAAGAAAAAGACTAAGATCCGCCAAAGCCAGGGGTTTCATCCTCTGCTTATGGGAATGCTATTTCAAGAAATGCTGCTTCAGGATAAACTAGATATCTTAGTTCGGCTGATGCTGGTTTGAATGCTTACCTAATCTTTTTCCACCGACCTTGGTTCGGGGTTGGCTCTTTGAGATCTCCATGGGACCAGTCAAAGAGAAAGAGACTAGTATTTCCGGGGGATAAACACCTTTGAAAGTCCTTTTTGACCGTCTTCCTTCGCTTGCTCCTAGGGTTACCTATTTGAACTAGAGCTTTCTTCCTTGATTGACAGACAGACTGGTTTGCAACTGGCTTGACTGAATGGATTGAATGGACTAGGAATTCTGCCCTTGGGGCCAGTTCGACTGTACCTGACAATGAGGCTTGCAAGGAATCGAAAGAATGGCAAGCTGCCAATTCGCCTTAACACAAGACCTTGAAGGGCTACCACGGGATACGGGAAGGCACAAGGAAGAACATCCTCTCGATCTCTTTACCAACTGCCGATACGGCAAATTTGAGACCACTGGAAAAGCATTACCTACGAAAGAAGGAATAGAATTCAAATCACCCAACAACAGGAGCTTCTTCCATCATCTAGGATAGCATGAAGAATTGGCTATTTGCTTGATACGAGTTATGTTTTGGCCCATCATGATGTGATGTTAAATGAGGCTAAAAACTTAAATTTTGACAATTTATGGTTTCTGTGCCAGATTATTTCAATATAGATTGTCGATTTCGGTGCTAGATGGAATATTAAATTATATAGAGAATGTAGGCTCATTTGGGGAAGGTCGAGATAGAACTATATGTTCAAACTTTTGTACAATAAATTTTCATCTGGTATGTCTTTCCCCTAGGAGGTCAATCTTGTGTTTTTCGAGGACGGGGCAATAAGAATAAGAGAGGGGGAGAATTGGTCAAATTAATCTCGAATAGTTCATTCATGAAGAAAGCCTTTTCTGGTCTAAGCACGAGGGAAGCACACACCCCCTTCCTATCTATCTGAGAAAGAGCCCTGTGATCCCATTTTTTGGCTTCTCGCAAGCGTGAGGGGCTATAGAGCAAATGGTTGGTTAAAAGATATAATATAGATAGGTAGATCAAAAATAATAATTGTTCCTGTTCTGAGTTGAGGACAACAATTCGGATTGATGGTTAATCATCTTTTCTTTTCACCAAGATTGATAGATTTCATAGTTGATCCATAATCTACTTATAGTAATAGGTGCCTAAAAGCTACTATCTCCCAATTAACTTACTAGGTCTCTTTTATATGAATTGGGCGAAACCAATGGTGGATCCTCAATTCATTGCTTATCGTTGAGTATGTCTTGGTTATCACTATTGGGCCAATCCTCTTATGGAAAAACAAAATAGAAGATTTAGCAATGCTTTTAGAGTGGGTGTAAGAACTTATGTCTGAAGAATCATGCTAAACTATTCTAGTTATTCATGCCGGGTGCTCTTCGACTGCTGACCTAGGAGCTTTTTCCTAAATATTAGAGAAGGTTAGATGTATGAGATGTTGGCCAAGATTGCCACTAGAATTATTGGTCGGAGATGTAGCCACGATTTGTGGAATTGACTATTTTGCTGACGATGCAATAGTTGTGCCTACTGATACTGGCATTAAATGAATTGACCTGTTTTTGACAGCTGCTATCCAAGTGGAGTGGGCTAAAATAGACTATCTCACTTCTACCTTTGTTTGGTGTGTATGAGTATCTTTTCCTTTTTTTTTAATGGCAGACTCGGCTTTCCTATGGCATATGATCACATCCAATAAAGGCAACTTTAATGTTTGTCACTAGCTTTTGATAGAATGGAATATCGAAGCTGCTTTGGTCTTCGATGGCTATGATCCAGATCAAATCAGGGGTTGAATAAGCGAAATAAGGTAATCCTCTTTACCCACCCTATGAGGATAGCCCTTGTGGAGCATGCCTTATATGCAGGTAGTACGAGCCCTTTGTAACGGGCTTCTTTAACTTTTTTTAAGTAGGAAATAGGAAATTCCATGACATTATGCTGATATATATATATATATATATATATATATATTTTGTTACTTTTAGATCTTACTTTATTGTATCTTTGTCAGAGGGGTCTCATAAAACAAGAAAGGGAGGATAGATTCGAGGTTCATGTGAAAGGGATGCTTTTATCATGTCATGTTATTGCTAAAAAGAAAAATTAAATTCCTCTATTTAATGTCGAGGTGCGAACACACCTGTGTAGATTATAGGTGACGGTTACAAGAATGACGGGGAAGTGAACAAGACCCGGCGACATTTAAGGATAGATGTAGACCTATCGAGTAGGGATAATCATTCTAGTCCTTAGAGAAGCAGCAACCATTTTAAAGAACCAAAAAGACTGAGCTCACAGAAGCCTCCTATGAGTCATTGAAATGATGGTTGGAGGGCCCTTGATTACCAATAAAGGGAGTAAAAAAGGGGCTTCGCTCCCCAATACAATATGAAGAAAGAAATAAGGGTTGAAGTTTAGACTGCTCATAATAGTTCTACCTACAAAAAAGTCATGAAAGAGGCAATCAGAATGGTACTCGAATCCATTTACGATCCTAAGTTTCCAGACACATCACACTTTTGCTTGGGTCGAGGCTAACACTCTGTCCTAAGACGGATCAAAGAAGAGTGAGGAATCTCTCACTGGTTTTTAGAATTCGACATCAAGATGTGTTTTCACACCATCAACCGACATCAACTCATCCCAATCTTTAAGGAAGAGATCGACGATCCCAAGTTCTTTTACCCCATTCAAAAAGTCTTTTCTGCCGGACAACTCATAGGAGATGAGAAGGCCCCTTACTCCATCCCACATAGTGTACTACTATCAGCCCTACTAGGCGATATCTACCTACACAAGCTCAATTAAGAGATAAGGAGGATTTAACAGAAGTAAAAAATTTTGATTGTTCAGAGAATAAGATCAGTTCTATTAAGGATAGGTCGTATTAATGACCGAGAAAAAGAAAACTCTAGAGCTGGAGAAGAAGCAAGCTTCAATGCTCCCCAAGATAGTAGAGCCATCATTGTAAGGAGGGTAAAGACCATCCAACGCAAAGTGGCCTTTCATTCCCTTGTTTCATCATGGCGCCTCCCTCCCCCCACAAGCACCCCCCAGCTCAGGGGGAACTAGAAAATGCCTTTTTTATTCCTCCCTTTGTCGACCTTTGTTGCCTTCCTTAACAAGCCCTCAAGCCTCCTTTGCGCTGCCTTCTTCATAGAAGTTGTCGAGTTGACCCTAAAGACCGAATTCTATGGTAGAGAACATTGTAACAATAATTGGCCCATGAGAGACCTTATTAAGTATTGCAAAAGAAAGGGCCTGTCAGAGAGACACCTGGACCATAAGCTGGCCCTTTTAAAAACCCATTACTTAGTAAGAATTTGTTACGTGCGATATGTCAATGACTCACTACTGAAAATTGTGGGTGTCATAGAGCTTATCATAAAAATACGAAAATGTATCACCCACTTCCTATAATTCGGCCAAAACCTTTGGGTAGGCTATGTAGGATATGTAGAGTACGGTAGAATTCCCTGGTACGGTCATTCGAGAAGTCCCTTCGAGGACAACTCCCATACAATATTTTCGAGAGCTGGAGAAGCGTCTACAGGTAAAGCACCACATTCATATAAATTCTTGCCACCTATGCTCCGCCATCCATTCAAGTTTAGGAACCTAGGTGATAGTATCCAAATCAAACAGCTGACAAAGGGGATGAGCGAAATAGGGAGTCTACTAGATGGGGTTTAACTAGCAAAGACTCTTGAAACAGCTAGGCTAAGAACTCCCTAAGTGAGCGTATCCTAGGGGGATCAAAGGAGATCTCGTTGTTGCATAGCTCAGGTAAGAGCAACGTGGCACCAGACATTCAACGGTCCGACATAAGTGTCCGAAAGTTGTCATTGTATACTCCTGCGAGTCGAAAGGTGTCAAGGGAAGGAGGAGGGCACTGGGTAGGATCTATCAACAACGAATTGCCCATACAGATAGAGGCGCATATCAAAAAGATACTCCTAAGGCTTTAGGATCGAGGTCTCATTAGCCGAAGAAGACCCTAGCCAATCCATGTGGCCTATTTGACAAATGTCAGCGACAGAGACATCGTAAATTGGTCTGTGGGCATTGCGATAAGTCCTCTGTCCAACTACAAGTGTCACGACACCTTTACCAAGTCAAATGATTGTTGACCACCAAATTCGTTGGTCTGGAATATTCACCCTAGCCCACAAGCACAAATCCTCGGTGCAGAATATAATCCCAAAGTACTCCAAAGACTCAAAGATTGAAAATCAAAAAGGTGGTAAGACCCTCGCAAAGTTCCCCAATAGCATAAAGCTTTCCAAGCTCGGACTTGGTCAAGAAAGGAATGGAGTCTTAAACTATGGACCGAGATTACACTAAGGAACAAGTAAGCTTGACTGAGCAAAGAATTCAAGGAACGAAGTTTCTTCTCAAATAGCCCCATTGAATAGGAGAGGAGGGCGAAGGCTTTTTGAAAAGTCTTTTTTTGTCCTAAATTTTGAGTTTCTTTATTTTTTTTTCAGGGGCCAAAATGCTAAAAGGTGGGGAGAGAAGCAAGTTGAACCTTTGATCGACCGAGGCATATAAAAAATTCTTGACATCGAGAGAGATTTGAGATTTTGTAAGTAACTCAGTGAGTGCTTTCTAAGAGGGGCTTGGAAAAAGAAAATGAAACACAAACAATCGTGCTGGTAATAATAGATCAACTTTCATGCTAGTTCTTGCTTCAAAATGAAAGTTCCATTTTAGGGAAGGACGACGTACAATGATACTTTTTGTTTTGTGTATTGCCACTTTCTTACCTTTTATTCTATAGCTAAAGATCTTCAGATGGTGTCTTCAATTTTTTGATTATCTAGTTTTTAATTTGGAGTTAAATATTCACCATGATGGCTTGACTTTAATAGCCTATTCTATCACGGAGTTAAGTCAAGAGATGAGGCTTTAACTAGACAAATTGATGAGATTACCTGCTAATAGAGTAGGAAGGTCTCTTAATTCGACTATGCTCTTTGTCGTGAATTCAATAACAATTGGATGGGATTCTTGTCCCTTTAAAGCACCAAAGCAGATGGTTTCAAAGGCTTTAGATGGCTAGTCTACTTCCTGCTCAATGAAGGTCATCAGGTCGGGTGGTAATCAAGGCAAAAAGGGCAAGGTTACTAGGGCATTTTGTGCGAGCAAAGGCATGCACATGATCAACAGACATGGGCAAGAGACGATAGGAAAGGTGGGATGCCAAACAAGTCTTATTTCAGGGCATTCTCCAACATAACAGTAAGAGCATATTCTTATTTAATTGCGCTAACAACTCCAATAGCTTCTTAGCGATTAGTTACTGCCTATAAGCCCTTTGACTTAGATAGATGAAAGGGCCTTACCTTATGCTTCTTCAATCACTAAGGCTCACTGTATGACTAATGGAATTGACAAACAAACAATTCACAATTTGACATGGTATACTTCACAAGCCCCCATTACTGGAATTCTTATTAGTCTGGTAATGATAACAGGCTTTAAGGTAGTGGTTTAATACTGACAAGGATGCTTTGGGTACAGCCCGTCGGTGTACATTTAGAGGTCTATAATATCATAGGCACAAGGATAGAACCTTAAATGAATTTGCTTGTTGATCCGCCACTCCCATATTGAACGAAGGTAGAATCAACAACATCCTGAAGCTCATAGCCTAAGCGTTTTTCACTTTTTTTTTCCAAGCTTGAGCCTAGAACCTGCATTCTATTCAATCTAGATTTCATTTCGGCTCCAATTTAATTAGGGTTTCATTCTAGTTCTTCTATATAGGATATTCTAGTTGGTTCTTTACTTTCACTATGCACAGGCATACTTTATTAAGATAAGAAAAGGACTTTGTCCATTCCTAGGCTCTTGGCTTGTAGGGCTTTCGACTGGTAGGCTCTGAGGTCGCCCACTCCTTCATGTAGCTTATGAAGGACCACTACTTCTGGTTTGAGTAGCTTTGGAGCACAAAACAAGGCCTTAACCAATGGTCATATGCTAAGGGCAATTGATCCTCCAACAATTCATGCATTGGGTACTTGATACTTGATCCACTTATGCTCGGGCTAAGGGCACGTGATCTTCTATCCATTGAAGATGCAAGGCTTTGAATCAAGGAATGGGGCCTTCCCTTGTTAAAGACCCTCTTCTGATTACGAGGTGAGACTTGGAACCAATTATTTTGGATTTACATAGGTGCAAGATGATTCATATTGATGCTTTGGACCCCCAACTTGATTGACCCTTGCTCTACTATCGATCTAATCTGGGTCTTGACGACCTCGACCCTTCGGCTGACAGTATCGTTGGATTAGTTAGTGCACCACCAGTACTTCGAGCCTTTAGTTTTTTTTGACTTGGAGCTTTTACAACCTCCCAGTACTAGAAAAGCAAGTGAATCACTTCCAGTTCAGTGAAACGGAATCCAAATCCATTGAGTAGTCTGCCACGAGAAAGCCATACCAACGAATATCCTCTTTGAGAAAGAAAAAGGAGTAACACCATAAGTAAGGCGAGACTTATAGAAGACAAGTATAGTTGTTGGAGGATACTGAACTGGCTATCTAACCTGCTTAGCCAAGCATTGTACGGGGCGAGGTTACTTCCTGAAGTGATAAAAGAAATGGGACCTATTATTTGGTATGAAAGAATTGTGATGAGCCAATCCCTTTTGAATGGAAAGAATGGTAATGATAATAGGGGCTATCGCCGGGTTTTCTAGTAGAAAGGCACACGCGAGCACGGTAGTAAGATTCAAAACAGGAGTAAGGCAGACATTCGTCCTGTTTGTAATCGGCTTCTCTTATTAAATTTTTTCTTTAATCTAAATGAGCTGATCAGCAATTAAACCAACCTATCACTTATTGTAACATGATGAGATGTTGTTTGTGCTTATTTAGGGTAGACCTGCTCTTTAGACCGACAGGCACACCAAGAGGACAAAGGAGCCAGATCAAGCTATAGCTCTTGGTACACCTTTGGCTACATAAGTCCCGTTCAAACTCATCAACAAAGAATTTTGTAAACTATAAACAATAAGTTGAGCTAGCTTGGATCCTGGCTGAATAAGGAAGAGGTAGACCATAAAAAGAACAAGATAAAACTCCTAAGGACCCCTCCTCCTTCTTTAGAT
This sequence comes from Xylocarpus granatum, assembly GCA_019650275.1. Classification (NCBI taxonomy): domain Eukaryota; kingdom Viridiplantae; phylum Streptophyta; class Magnoliopsida; order Sapindales; family Meliaceae; genus Xylocarpus; species Xylocarpus granatum. The sequence goes on along the minus strand of BNST01000393.1, from coordinate 31,525 downwards.
AGAGCATGCTTTATGTCGACCCAAAAGCCTACTGCCATGCAGTCTGTGGACTGAATCAGTCTCAAGACCCTGACCTTGCTGAACTTGAACTGATCTCTTAATTTGAACTGATTCAGAATTTTGTAAAAATTGATCAACTTACATTGAACCTCAAAGTTTTAGTTTGTGTGAAGTGCAGGTTCTTGTCCAAGTCTATCTTTCAACCAACTTCTATTGATTTTGATACATTTCATTCTATTTTATGCAATTAAATTTATCAATGATTTGCTCAACATCTTTTTATTAACATGCCTACAAGACAAAAATCAAGTTCTTGGGAGGGCTCTTTGCTTCCAAAATCATTTAGGGATTGCTCTTGCTCAATGGATTGGAAATTCTGATGAACCAAGATTGATTAATTCAAGTTCTCCCGAGAAAAATCATTGCAAGTAGTTTTTTGACCGAAAAGTCACTTTGAAATTAAAAAAAAGTGAAAGCCAGTCTAGTGGAAAAGCTAACTAACTTGATTTCATTCGAGAAGAGAAGTGCTTGGGGTCAAAGAGTTAGCAAGGAGTTAGCGCACTTCTAGCAAATGGAGAAATGCCTACTATTTAGCCTAAACGTTCAGAAGGGTAAAGGTCATAGAATGAATATCAAGGCTAGGCGACCCCCAAAAAGAATCAAAATAGGATGAACCCCTATTTAAATGAAGGAAAGGGTTGAGCAAGACAAAAAAAATAAATATTAGATGCATACTTTCTCTTTCTATAGAAAAAGACTTGTTTGTGTTGGCACATGGACAAGTGATTTGATCTTAGGACCCAGCCATAAAAGTGCTTTTTTTTGCATTATTAGTTGTTCAAATTTAGTGTGGGCACTTGACCCCTTTTATAAATTCATTTTTTGTATCAAATGCTGGGGCAATAAGATCGAGCTACGCATAAGCAAGTCATAGGGCAAGCGAATCAAGCTAAGCTAAGACTAAAAAAGACTTATTCAGAGGTAGGTAAAGGAATTCCTCAATTTCAACTGATATTTCACTTTGTATTGCTTGTATTGAAGACCTTCATCAGGGATTCACTTGCTGAATTCACAAACATGATTTGATTCTTTGATGTAAACAATGAGGAGTGCTAAGAAAAAAGTGATGTTTGAAGGTTCAATGAGGCATCAAAGCATTGGAAAAGGATCAAGTTGGGCAATCTTCCACAATTTTCCTATGGTATGAGTATGGTTCGAGTCCCCTATTATCAAAGTCAGCATTATAAACTAAGCCACGGCAAGGAAGCTATTAAGACAAGAGCTCAAAGTTGGGTTCGAGAAAGAGTTATTTGATTGACTGACTTCACTTTACTTGGTGTGCTCAGTAGCTGAGGATACTTGTTGTGTCAGCTTCCCTAAAGCATTTCCCAAGTCGTACAAGGTCATATAGGGCTCCCCTTGAAAAGGAAGGGCAAAGTTTAAGTCAGGAATGAAAGAGGGGAGAGCATCATGTGGCTAATCCAATTTGGGAAGCTTCGCTTACAAAAGGAAGGTATGCCTTGGAGATGAGATATGTCAGTCTTCTTTCCTAGAAGCTAGTTTTGTGTTGAGTTCCTCTAGCTGGAAAGGCTATCATTGATAAGGCAAAAAAGGCTTGGCTTGGGATTTTCCTTGGCTTTTCTTAACATTATTTTTGAACCAGGTGAAGTGAATAAGCTCACCTGCATTGAGTGGGACTGTAGGTGATTCTGATAGGAGATCTCATTGCATGGCATCAAGCTAGTTTAGTGATAGAGACTCTCTACAGAACTTCAAAAAAGATAAAAAGAATAGGGTAGTTTAGTTATAAAGAGTCTCTATAGAACTTCAAAAAAGATAAGAAGAAGAGGGTTCTACCATGGCATAAAGGGTTTCAAACCTTAAGATATAGCTTCAGAAAGATGATACACAACCAAAAGCAAAGAAAGGGTTAGTATTCATGGAATCCCTTAACCAGCCTGATTCACAATTGGAATGAATTCTTAATATGTTGCTTCATAACTAGAATGAATTCTCAATATGTCGATTCTTGGGCAGCTTTTTCAAGTAATTTCTCCACCATCCACTCCTACACAAACCTTGAACGACAGAACTAAGATGTGCGAAGTCCCCTAATGTAGAGAGCTATGCCCCACCTATCAAACCCCACTTGCTATGGCTAGGTCCTAGTAAAGGTAGGCACAGACTTAAGACAAAAGAGTTTAAGTGAAGAGGCCTATCTTTCCTAATTGATTAATGGCTTGGATTCAGCTCCTAAGGTGCCTAACTCTTGTCAGAAGATTGGTTGTTACAAGCCGAAGGAAAGGCCCAAGGGCCAAGCAAGAAAGAGCCATTGCACTGATTGACCGGGCTGGAAGAATAGCGTAAGCACTTCGATCATAAAAGATACGCTCGTAGAGCGAATCAGTGGGCTTGTCATGGTTGTTGTAGTAAGGTAAAGCTTGAGCATACATTTCTCTATCATATATGAATAGATAGGTGGCAGGCTCGTAGAGCGTATGATATGAATGGTAAGGATCTGAACCACTTCTACCCCTTTATCAATTTCTCAATACATTAGCACCATTTTTAGGTTGTTCCTCCCTTCTCTGGGCTTGGATAAGGATGACTTTCCAGAGGCTAGATCCTAAGGTTCTTTTCTCATATGAGCTAAAAGAATGCTAAAACTTGCCAAAGTCAGGAATAGAGTCGTCCTTCCCCTACTCCTATGGAGCTACTTTGTTCTAGTCACTCAGCGTGATACCATTAGTGTGCTCCTAGCTACCTAAGTGAGTTTGCTTCCCTTTGCCTGGATCCTGTTCTAAGGGCATCCCTCTCTTAGTATGAACTTATCTTAGTCAACAACTGATTGTGCAAAAAGATAGGTTGTTGTTGGCCAGTCCTAAAGGTAAGAGTAAGTTGCTCCTTTATTCCCTACTAATTGCGTAAGAGCCTAGTTTTCTCTTACCTTTTGGTGAGTAGATTCTTTCTCCAGCAACTATTGCTAAAGTCAGGGTTGAAGTTTTTAGGCTTTACATAGCTGGCCCTTCCCTGTAGTAGACGTTGTTGAGATAAAGGCTTTAAGAGACCTGGATCTACTAATAAAAGGTAATAAAAGAGGGTCTGTTACTGACCTCCCTCCCAAGAAGACGAGACTTCCCGCCCCCATCCTCAGTCATGTTTTTAACTAAAAAGGTGGGTTTGGGTCTTCCCTTGGTGGACGTAAGGGCATTGATCGAAAGAATAAAGAATAAGGGCTGACAGCTCCTTCTCCTTTGTCTCCATTTGTGGATTGTCCCAAAGCAGGATCCCTTCCAGCTGCATAAGTGAGTTAGCTTTCCTGTCCATCCTCCCTCACCTACTATAAGCTCTGGATCGAGAGACCAAGGGCACTATTCCTGGGTAAAGGCCTAACTAGAGTGATTCCTCTGTTATTCTTTTTTGCTATTAGCTCTCTTTTTAGCCTTGGCTGGCTTTCTTCTCTGTGCATTGCTTAAAGAGCTTATTTTAAGTGAAAAATACAGGGTTTCATAGCTCGATATGCTTGTATCCTACTTGTAGTTTCATAAGGAATTCTTAAAGCCAGATCCTCCATTGTTTTGGAATGGTATAAATATAATAAAGGCTGGCCTAAAGCAATCCTAAGAGCGGGAACATGGCCATGGCCACTATCTCCTGCCAAGGAATATAGTCAGGCCTTCCCCTTGCCCTGTATGGAAGTTAGTCTAGTTTGCCCAAGATCGAAGAAAGTCAGCCCCCATGGGAGAAAGGGTTCCAAACCTTCCTTGTCCTATGGATCCTATTTGTTGAAGTCAATAAGAGGGAAGGTCTACTGTCAATGAGCTCCTAGCTCTTGCAGGTAGGTTGCTTCCCTCGTTTGATAAGGTAGCTTCAATAGTCTCAAGAAGCTGCTGTTGGGGCCTTGTATAGGTCCAATAAATGTCCCATTTTTGAGGTCACTATCACTATAAAGAGTAGCTATCTATTTAGCGACATATGAGTTTGTCACATAATGAGCCGCTCTCCTCTGAGCAACCTTTGAGGTAAGCTTAGCTCTAAAGGCATGAATTGCTTCCTTTGGTCAGTATTGGTCCCCATTTATCCTGATATGGCTTTTTGGGCTTTCCTTTCTTGTCTAATAGAGGCAAGTAGTGCGATGTCCCCTTGCTTTATTCGAAATGCATGTCTGGACAAGCTGCTGCAGCTAGAGAGCTTAGAGTGCATTTAGGGAGTTTAGTTGCCAGTCCTGTCCCTACTAACTTAATAGAGAGTATTTCACCTACTGTGTAGAATCAAAATAGATAAATAGAGGAATCGACGGACAAGCGTCATTGCTTTAGGTCCAATTTATATTGCTTAGAAAAGTGAATTCCAATGATTCAAGATTTGTTGGCACCATCTAGGATCTTAGTTCTTAGGTGTAGAGGTTTTCCAAGCCTCTAACACTAGTTTACTGAGTACATAGAAATGGTTCTTATATGTCTTGGTGGATCATGTGTGCCATGAAGCACTAGGACCGATTGAGTCATATAGTGAGTAAACATCACTATGTAAATAGTATGGTCTTTATTCCTTCACTTGTTAACCTAGGGGACTTATCACCCCCTTTATCTGGAAGCTCTAGTTAGGACCCAGAGGCCCGCCCTCGGGATTTGATATAGATCTCGTCCAGCCTTTTCGTTCAAGATTTCAAAATAGATTACCTGGACATACTTCTCAGTTATGATTCTAGGAGGTGTCCCATGGGAAAGATCACCTACAAGATATCTGCTTGGAACACTGCCCTTTCCTAGCAACTTTTGGCGCTCCATTGGCAGTCTCTTTTAAGCAAGAAAGTCATAGGGTATAGATATTGACAAATAAAGAAGACCCAGGAGATATACCAGCTTGACACTAAGCCAATTGACTCGTTTGAGTTCCTGTCAAGAGAGGGAACTAAGCAATTAAGTATAACAGTGTGCAATGCTCTATCAACACCTTGTACAGAGCAGTTCTCCTCTACCATGTGCTGCCCGATAGAGTATGTCTGGTAGTTCTCTAATTGCTTTGTCCTTAAAATCTACCCGAGAGGGTGTCAGTTTGGAAAGTGTTGATGAGAGACCTGTGAAAATTGATTGGTTTGAGGGGGTCTTGAAGTAGGAAAGTCTAGGTCTCCTGCCCGTGTTAGGTTTAGCTCTTCTTTCTTCTGTCCTATAACGATCAGTGCAATCACTCACCAAAAATCACTTTTATAAGATAAAGATTAAATCTAGTCCATCTTTCCTTAAGTGTGTTAGTTGAACAAGAAACCTTCGCCCAAGATCTCATAGAGTTGGACCCTATTGGCTAAGTTCCTTTCGCACAATAGAAGCCTGAACAAATCCATCCGTGCTAGTTTGATGCTAATTTGCCTATTTCGATTAGTTGTTATCATTCTTCTTAAGTAGTAAAAGTATGTTCTTACTCCTTAGAGTGACCTTCAGACTAAAGTAGATAAAACAAAGTAATAGATATCTAAGCAAGTGTCTGTTAAGCCTCCCTCAAGTCAACTTTAAGGAGAGCAATGAAAGTACTAGGCTTTCTCGGACTCCCTATCTGCATTTCTTGATTCTGGTCGCTTAGCTTTGGGGAAGGCGGTACCAAGCCCCTTAGCTACATTTGTTAATACTGATTTACTCAAGCAATATCTCAAATCCATAGCTCTCTGGTTGTATCTCCCATCCAATCAATGTTCTTATTAATCGAGTGCTTCTGATGCGCATCTAAGTCTTCTTTTCCATTGTCTAGCTCCGAGGACTAAGTCCACTTTTTGCTGCTGCTGATTCCAAGGATTTGGAACCTAGCTGCCAGACCCCATGGCTTTCCTCTTCTCCTTTAGCTTTTGCTCCTAAGCAACCTTCAGAGTCCACCTTTTCTGCTTCTTCGAAAGCCTATTGTTAAGGCAATGCTAGCATATTCTTTTTCTTCTATTTATTAGTTTGATTATCCTGTTGATTTTTAAGATTCTAGTCTCTCAAAGATGGACTCTAAGGTTTATCCCAGAGAGCACTTTTTTATGTGCCCTGAAGGTACGTAACACTTATCAATTTCACTATGCGCCAGTAAGGGTCTCACCTAGAGATAGGACGTGCAGAAAATCAAATGGAAGGAAAAAGGGTCGGTACTCGAGGGTTGGTTGTCGATGGTCATAGTAAATGTCATTATTCTAGTAATGGTAAGCAGTTCCATGCTTAGTAAATTGGCAACTCCTTGCATTTAATCTTCAAAGCCACTTTACTTTAACGAAGGATGTTGAAACAAGTGCAATAAAGCGAGTTGAATCAAAATCTGAGTCATAATGTTTAAGAAATGGTTTACCGATGTAAACCCTAGTTTGTCGACCCACCCCTAAGTTAACTCTCTTTAGCTAAACATTAAGGAGATGAAGTAGCCAAGTGTGACAGAATAGAATTTTACTACATGAACTTGACACAAATCAACTGCTCATGAGTGAGGCCCTTCCCTTGACTGAGCTCGGTAGGGCTCATGTTTAAGGGAGCCTTGTCATGCTTGGGTCAGAATTCAACTAGTTAAGTTTAGGTGTTGTATATGGAAGTAACTTGACTATAAACATAAAGAGAGGAGTTACAAAGTAACTTGCCCCAAGTAAGGTTCCGGAGGTGGAGTTGGAATCCGCAATAGAGGCTGCTACTTCAAAAATAGAAGAAAGAGAATCCACTATTGATTATTCAACTTGATATACTGTTGCAACGAGCTCAGATGGTTAGGGGTTTGGTTGAGCCATCTTTATGTTTGTTTCTTAGTTTAGTTTGCATTAGCTGGGCATGAATGCAAGCTTCGTCCCACTTATGCTAACACCACCTTCCCTAAGGTAAATCTGCTTTCATCTCCTTCACTTTCGACTAAAGTCTCTTTCACCTCCTTAGCTCCTATCAACACTATAAAGTAGCATCTTCTATTTCCTCTGTAGTTTGCATAGACAAGCGAAGTTGACTCACAAGAGCATCGAGGTCTTCGACTTAGCTCCTAAAGGTAATCCCCACTAGCGGAACTCCACCTGACAGTATGACAACTATAATTACCGATTCATAGGATTAACCAGAAGAGGTCCTTTCGGGAAAACCTATTGTTAGTCATTTATAGGGGTGGAATGAACTTTAGCTTCATGAGATGGACAGTTGATAGTTCGATACTGCCTTTAGAGAGAAACCTACCACTAGATAATAATAAGCCTTTAATACTCTATTTGATGATACTAGCAAGTCTGTCTTCTAGGTTGACGTGACACTTGGATTGATTATTCATTAATGGGCATAAGCTAATTAAAAGCGGCTTAAAAGCATCAAGGGAAAAACAGGGTGAAAGTCCCCCAGGTTAATGTACAGGTAGAGGACTTCTTTAGCAAGGGGGAGCGTACATAGTGAGATGAGTCTCAAGCCCAAAAGGAATGGAAAAGAAGAGGCTAGCCTATGTTATGTATGAACAACACATAAAGCAAAGCACTTGAAATAGTCAATTCATAAGTCTAGTAGCTTACGAAAGATCATCATCAAGTCAACTCTTTCAGAAGAGGGCTCCAATGTCTATAGTTCGGGCTAAATGAAAAGTATACGTAAAAGTAAGTAAGTAAGAACAAAGAATGTTCCCATCAAAAATTCTCTAAAAGTTACGATTGAAGTGCGGATGAGACCTTTTTTCTAGCAAGTAGCCCCAGATCAGTCTCAGATTTTATTTGAAGTAGCTATCGCCTGTTCTCACGAGTTAACAGCAGCAGAGAGTCAAGGCGGATAGTCAAGTCAGTATTAAAGCTTTATACAACTGAATTCACCTTGTGCGAACCTTAAAGATTCAAAAAGGGTGACCATCCCTTATCGAAGGGATTCTAATTAGAAAAAGTAGTAGGCATTTGATGATAAGCTTTGCTCAAAGCAAAGAAGAGGTTGCTCTTGACTCTAGAAACTCCATTCAGTGAGAGTTGCATAAGGTCAGGTAGAAACTATAGCTAGTTCAGAAGACGGGCATATCAAATCAAATAGTAATGGGTAAAAAAGACAGGCTGGTGGAAGTCGACTTGTCAGTGGGTAAATCTGTCTGGCCTTTCTATTAGTCTATTGTTTTATCTGCATCTTCCTATCTTTCAAGATTACCCAGCTTAGCTAACTGACAATCAATGCACACCAACCAAATCTAGATTAAGAAAGCAAACTAAACGTGAAAGAAATCAAATCACCTTTCTAGCTCAAAGTAGGAATAGTTCATTCCATTCTTATTCCCCTTAATAAGTTCTTGCATTCAAGCCCGATATTTTGATAAAAATCTATTTTGTACTTCCAGCCTATGCTCGGTCAACTATCTTTGGCTGTAGGATGGCTGCCTTTTTAGGTGCTGCTTTGCTTCCTGATTTACCTAGTTTATGGCTAGCTGATCAAGTTAGAGAGACCTACTCGATCCCCAGTTACTAATTTAAGCAGGCTGGCCAATAATGAAAAATCAAAGGTAAGGCCCATGTCCCTTGTCAATTAGACATGACATGCTACGGATAATTGCCTTAGCCCAAACAACCTAGTAGCTAGTCAGAAGTGCAGCATCTGCCCCGCCCACTACTTCAGTGAATTCCTTTTCATATGCATCCTTGGTTTGAACTACATTCTATAATCTGTATATGGGAAAGAGTGAGATAGGACAGTCAGTGGTTGTTAGCCTACTCTTCCTAACTGAAACAAGAAAGCAAACCAAAAGAAGCAAAACTAAATGGAGGAGCATAAGCACTTGGTTCACCAATTAGTAGCCCATCATCTCTATCAGAGAAAAAGGAAGTGGGATCACTAACTCGACTTTAAAGGCAGAAAATAGGAGTTCACAGCTCGACTAGCCATTCTCGACCAAATTGAATTGAGTAAAGGGGAGCACACCTATACTGACCTAAGATCAATGTCAAAAGCATTAAACACGCTAACAAGAATGCAGACGGAACTATGGCTAAGCAAGCCTCATTAGAAAGTTACAGCTTCAAAGTAGTACCCAGTCTCTTTCCTAAAAGAAAAGGCAAGTTTGAATCTTCCAATTGTTTATCATAGGCTATTACCACTAGCCGCGTATGAGTTGTTGAGTGGACCTTATTAGCTTGTTTGGCTTTCAGCTAGCCCTTGTTAAGTCATGCTTAGGTAGACAACTTCAAAACCAAAAAACACGGGAGTAGAACAAGCTACTACGAAAGCTGACTATCAAACACAGAACCTAGCTTAGCTTTCATGTAATCAGAAACTATCAAAGTGTCCCTATCCTTAATCAAAGATATCACTAAAATAGAAATATTCTTCCCTCATTCCCTATGAGAGATTTCATGAAAAAGAGCAAAAACGAACTAAGAAAGAATGGAAACTAGCTAGCGTAAGCTTCACCTTACTTTCATAAGGTTGCAAGAAGAGCTGCTTACTACTTTTTAGATGCCTTAATCGATTCAGATTGAGGAACTAGCCTTTTTAATTCTACTTGAAATTAAATGCCTTCTTTCCTTGCTTGGATGCTATCAGTATCATATAGAAGAATTCACACCCGGCTAGGCAATTTTCTTATTAATAGAACAAGGAAATCTCCACCTTTTGCTAAGATACAAATAGAAGAAAGTCTGATTGGAATTCTACTTCAACTGGATTCTCGAAAGGAAGTTGATCCCCAGGTAATTCAATAAACTCTTAGTCATTAGTAGCCTACCACGGGGAGGGACATGGCTGTTGGTTTTTGGCTGGAAGAAGATATATTTTATTGAATAATGATCAACTTAAATACATGATTCTGCAACAAGAAAAGTAGAAATAAAAGAAACAAACTTCCTAATCTTTTGCCACTAGCAGTAACAACTAATAAATAACAGAAAATGGCAGAAAATTCTCCTAAAAACCTGGTCAAAGAAAACATGCTGCTCATGTAACTTTGAATACTTCAACTACAAATCTAAAAATATGTTTTGAGCTTCCAGCATTAATACCATGTATGCAACCAACTCTGCTATCCATATCAGCAACTCTGCAGCTACTGATGCACACATTTAACACTCCTCCTTGCATCAGTAGGTGAAGATTCCGAGTTTCTCTCTTAAAAACTCAAATCTGCTTCTAGGAAGAGCTTTAGTGAAGATATCTGCTAGTTGATTTTCAGTCTTGCAATACTTCAAACATACTGTACCATTCTTTTGAACATCTCTGAGAAAGAACAATTTTATACTGAAATGCTTAGTTTTTCCATGAAAAACTAGATTATTGGAAATGGCTATGGCTGCATGATTGTCTACCATCACCTCTGTACTCATGTTTTGTTCCAAGTTCAAATCAGTTAGAACTTTTCTTAGCCATAAAGCTTGATTAACAGCTGTTGTGGCTGCTATAAACTCTACTTCAGCAATTGATTGTGCAACTGTTTCCTGCTTTTTTTGAACACCAAGTGAATACTCCTGATCCAATGCTAAAACAATAACCTGAGGTACTTTTCCATATCATCTAAGGATCCTGCCCAATCACTGTCAGAGTAACCTTGCAGCTTGAAATTTTGTGATGAACAAAATTTGATACCATAACTTAAGGTCCCCTTGACATATCTTAGAACTCTTTTTGCTGCTTTAAAATGAAATTCATTTACACAATTCATAAATCTTGAAAGTACACTCACAGCATACAAAATATTTGGTCTTGTTGCTGTGAGATACATCAAGCAGCCAACTAAGCTTGTGTAGAATGTTTCATCCACTTTTTCTACTCCATCATCCTTGCGTAGTTTCTCCTTTTGACACATAAGAGTGCTCATGCTTTTACAGTTCTCCATGTTAATTTTTTTAGGATCTCTTTTGCATACTTCTTTTGACAAATGATGATCTCATTCCTTTTTTGCTTAATCTCCATTCCAAGGAAGTGAGATATTTCTCCCAAGTCTGTCATCTCAAAAACTTGCATCACATCTTCTTTGAACTACTGAATAAGTTCAACATTGCTGCCTGTAACTAAGAGATCATCAACATACAAGGAGATCACAATAAAGTTAGCTTGATCACCTTTGATATACAAAGTGGATTCACTAAGACTTTTAACAAAGCCTAATTTCAATAAGTATTCATCAATTCTGCTGTACCAAGCTCTTGGAGCTTGTTTTAAACCATACAAAGCCTTCTTTAGTAAATAGACCTTGTCTTCATGCTCCTTCACAATAAAACCTTCAGGTTGCTCAACATAGATTTCTTCCTCCAAAAATCCATTTAAAAATGCTGACTTGACATCAAGTTGGTAGATTTTCCACCCTTTCTGTGCTGCAATAGCTAACAGCAATCTAATAGTGTCTAGCCTTGCAACAGTAGCAAATGTATCAAAGAAATCAACTCCAGAAAATTTGAGCATACCCTTTTACCACTAACCTTGCTTTATGCCTGTTGATTGAGCCATCTGCATTTAGTTTTGTTCTAAACACCCATTTGACTCCAATCACCTTTTTGTGTTTAGGTCTTTCAACTAGTTCCCAAGTTTGATTTTTTTTTAATCACAGAGAGCTCCTCCTGCATTGCATCTCTCCACTTGGGATCTTTTTCTGCTTCCCAATACCCTGCTGGTTCAAGAACAGCAACATTGCATTTTTTGATAAATATCAAAAAGCAATCTAGTGCCTCTTACAGGAGGTTCATCAAATAACTCATTTTGATTTTGCAAAGGATCAGTAATCAGCTGCTTTTCTACAATATTCCAGCTCCATTGTTCATTCTCCATGAAGTGAACATCCCTGCTTATTAGAATTTTCCTTGTGTGAGGTTGAAAAACTCTGTATGCCTTAGATATTGAGCTATATCCCACAAAAATACCGGGTTCAGCTTTTTTGTCTAGCTTGTCTCTTTTAATCTGTGGCACATAAGTAAAACACAAGCATCCAAACACTTTAAAATTTTTCAAAGAGGGCTTATAACCATACCAGGCCTCAAAAGGAGTCTTCCCATCTACTGCTTTGGTGGGAAGTCTATTAAGCAAAAATACTGCAGTGTTTGCAACCTCTGCCCAATATTCTTTAGACAACCCTTTCTCGTAAAGCATGCATCTGACCATTTCCATTATTGTTCTATTCTTTCTTTCACTGACTCCATTCTGTTGTGGAGTGTATAGAGTTGTAAGTTGATGCTCAATGCCTACTTCCTCACAAAACAAATTGAATTTTTCTGAGGTGTACTCCTTGCCATTGTCAGACCTCAGAACTTGGATCTTACAGCCACTTTGGTTCTCAATCCATTTCTTGAATCGCCAAAACACACTTGCGACCTCTGACTTGAACCTGAGGAAATAAATCCAACATATTCTAGTGAAATCATCTATAAAGACAATGTAATATTTACTTCCTTTGAGTGAAGAAATTCTTTGAGGTCCTGCCACATCTGTGTGAATCAGTTGCAGCCTTTGAGTTGCTCTCCAAGCTGCTTGTTTGAAGGGTAATCTTGCCTGCTTGCCATATTGACAAACTCTGCAGCTTGGTAATTCAGTCTCTAGGTGAGGTAAGCCTTGAACTAACTCCTTCCTTTGCATCTTCAGTACTGCAGCATGATGAAAATGGCCTAGCCTTTTATGCCAAATCTCTGTATTGCTTACTGTAATGGGATAAGCTGCCTGTTCCTCCTTCATTAGACCAAGTGAGAAACTTTTGCCTCTCATTTTAATCTTGAAAACTTTTTTATCATTTGCATCTTTGATTAAACATTGTTTATTTTCAAAGATGACTTTAAATCCCTTTTCAATTAATTGTCCCACACTTAGCAAATTTTGGTTAATATCAGGTACATACAAAACATCAGTAATTAATTTTGTACCTGTGCAACTTTCAATGGCTACAGTTCCCTTTCCTTAGACAGGAATGAGCTCACCATTGCCAATTCTGACTTTTGATACCTCTGATCTGTCTAGCTCTTTGAAAAGCTCTTGATCATAGGTCATGTGATTGGTACAACCACTATCCATTAGCCAACATTCACTTGAGTTACTGCCTGTAAAATAAGTTGCTACAAATAGTTGCTCTTCCTCTTCATATTGATCTGCAACTTGAGCTTCATTTTTCTGCTGAAAATTACTTTTACAAATTCTCTCATGATGTCCCAGCTTGTTGCACTTATCACACTTGACATCAGGTCTTTTCCAACACTTGAAAGGAGGATGACCCTTTTTTTCCACAATGCTTCCTCCATTACTGTTGATGGCGTCAGCAATTGCTTCTGGTATGCTAGAATTCTTTTGTTTGTTTTTATTTTTCTTACCTTTTTCTCCTTGGTTGATTTGTAATTTAGCTTGTAATGCTCCTTCCACAGAACCTTCAGCCCTTATTATTCTTCTTTGTTCTTGAGCCTGTAAAGCATTTAGAAGTTCTGCCAAGGTAATTCTTGACAGATCTTTAGTATTCTCCAAGGAAGAAATGGTAGCTTCAAATCTTTCAGGAATAGTTACAAGTATCTTTTGTACTATTCTAGAATCAAAAAACTCAGAACCAAGTAATCTTACTTTGTTAACAATGCTAAGAAGTTTATTAGCGTATTCCTTGATTGTGTCTTACTCTTTCATTTTCTGCATCTCAAATTCTCTTACCAAATTCAGCACTTGCATTCCCTTGATCCTTTCATCTCTTTCATATTCATTCTTGAGAAAATTCCAAATGTCAAATGCTGATTTCATGGTCATAATTCTGGTAAAAATTGCTGGTGAGACAGCAGCAAACAAAGTAGCTCTTGCCTTTCACTTTGTTGCTTTCTTCTCCTTATGATTTTTGAGCTGAGCCAATGTTGGATTGTTTGGCAATGGAAGAACTTCGTAGTCTTCCTCAATAGCTTCCCAAAGATCATTTGCCTCTAGGTGTGCCTCCATTCTGACTGCCCAAACATGATAATTATCACCATTAAACACAGGTGGTGCTAGTGCTGTGAAAGGTGTTTCAAAATCCATATATTAAATGGATTAAAACAAAGTGTTTAAGCCTTTAATAGGATACACTTGGTTCACTCATAAGTCCCTTTAAGAAGAGAGCTCTAACACCAATTTGTTGGTTTTTGGTTGGGAGAAGATATATTTTATTGAATAATGATCAACTTAAATACATGATTCTGCAACAAGAAAAGTAGAAATAAAAGGAACAAACTTCCTAATCTTTTGCCACTAGCAGTAACAACCTTGTCAAAGAAAACATGCTGCTCATTTAACTTTGAATACTTCAACTACAAATCTAAAAATATATTTTGAGCTTCCAGCATTAATACCATGTATGCAACCAACTCTGCTATCCATATCAGCAGCCATATCAACAACTCTATAGCTACTGATGCACACATGCAACAAAGGCTATAAGAGTAGCTAAGGAAATTCGACTAGCTTTCACGTCTTTCAGCTCTTGCTTAAATTGTTTGTGTGGTTCTCTTTCCCTTGATTTTGGTTCTAGAGATTTGGATTCAATATCTACCATAGGTTATGCCTAAAAGTAAGCCAATTTTCCTAAGTTGGATAAACTTGGTTGATTGGAATGGACAGCTAGGTTTCTTCAATTTCTCCGATTGAACTGGCCATCATAGAAGGTAAATTAGGTTTATGCCAAAATTCCCATGGGAGATAAAAAAAAAGACATTTTTTTCGAGCCTCCTATAGTTGAAAAAGGGTTCATGCCAATTTGATGGGGTTGGATGCGCATGAATTGAATGTCTATTACTCGTACCCAAGGTTGAATTTCCTCGGGCTCGAGGAGTGGAAACATTCTCTACTTTTTATTGATAACATTGGTCTCGGAAGGCCCTCACTAGGCAATTTCACTCTTTCTACTACTTTCCTCACTCCCTCAGTCTGATTGAAGCTCTTAAGCCCGTTCCAAATGAGAATTGGATTAAGCTTCCTATTTGGTTGACGTTAAGGCTTTTTGGAGATTATTTGGAGAATGAAAAGAAGAAATCAATGCTGCAAGGCATGGGTTGCTTACCCTACGAGGAACCCCTTACATGCTTAGGTCAAAACCTAACCTGATGGATAGATAGATTACTTAATTGAAATCGGATCAAGGGAGAGAAATTAACTGTTATGTTCCATTAGTTTATCCATAAAAGCAACTGGCATCTAGTGAGAACTTGAAATTGAGATCTTGGAGCTAACATTAAGGCCCTTCCTAAAGCTAATGGGGACATAGTTTCTTGCTCTAATCCAAAGTCTAATGTCTTCGCTTTTTTTTCTAAGGTTGTTGTTCCAAATCAAGAATCTTATTAAGCTTAGAAGAAGAAAAGGCATTTGCCTTGGTAAGTTGATATTCTAATGGTATATGGAAGAAGGCTAGCAGTGTAGTGCACATATTTCTCAAAGAAAAGAAAATAAAGCTCATTAGACAGCCAACTATTGTGTCCTCGATACAGCATTAGCATTAGGAGACATTGGTGGTTCATCGAAAGACCTAAAAAGCAAACTCGGCTTGGTTTGGATGGGAGGATTGGAGGCTAGAGTTGGGTTGTTCTCTATCTATCAAAGCATAGACCTGAAAGTGCTTTATCTGAATCCCTAATTGCTGCGGTGAGTTAACTAATCCCATGAAGGGACTAGGATACATTGAGCTTAACCCTTACTAACTCATTCTTCAAACTATTCCTTCGAACCATAACAAACGGTCTAGAGTTTTAACTTCATTCCATAGCAAGCAACCTTTGATTAGAAAAGACTAGGAGGCCTGAGTCAAGCTTTGAAATAGAATCGATTTCATAGGAAGACATGCGCCAATCCAATGCTTTTCGAACGGTTTAGAATCAAGGTGGGGCTCTCAATCTAAAGATTGGAAGAGTAGCGCAGCTAGATTAGAATGTGTACTCCTTTATTATTTACTGTTCATTATGGGGATTTCACAGAAAGGGGGGATCTCGAGTGTCTTAGCCACTAATTATCTAAGCGTGGATGGGACTTTTGATGAAATCTCAAAGATAGTCAGTTGAGACTCTTTCTTAACTTAGTTCCATGTGCCTTTGTCTTCGTTGAGTTTTGTGGGTCAATGTGATAAGCATTCTAATAAGCCCTGTCATGAAATTCTAATAGAACAAACTCGAGGTCCAATCCATGCTCTAAAAAGTGCGTTTGAAGCCCTTTCATTCTTTTCTAATAGATAGCTTACTCGGCGCCTATCAGCAATTGTCCTATTCTAAATATTGCTTGAAAGCTTCATCCATCAAGTAAGTAAGCAAAGGACGAAAGGAAAGAAGCAATCAATAGAATGAGAGAAGTGAAGGTTCAATTCCTTCTTTTCAAGACAGCATGGGTTGCAAGAGACACACTCAAGAAATTGAAGCATACTGGCACGATAAGGGAATATGTGAAAGAATTCAATTCCTTAATGCTTGACATCAAGAATATAATATGTCGAGGAGGACAAGCTCTTCAATTTCATGTCAGGTCTCCAATCGTGGGCACAGATGGAACTAAGGAGGCAGGGTGTGAAGGATTTTGCCCTCTGCCATGGATGTTGTGAAAGTTTGGTTGATTATAAGCTTGGGAAGTCTTCTGAATCTCTGATGTCACTAAGCCCTAAGTCAAAGGGCAAGAACAAGAAGAGGGAAGAAAGGAGCAGCAAGAAAGAGAAATATGGTGGCAAAGCCAAGCCTAAAGTGGATGGACAAGAGAGCAAGGGAAAGACAACAAACTTTGGCTCTTTCATTTGCAATGGTCCCCATCAGGTAAAAGACTGTCCAAAACGAGACAAGCTGAGTGCCTTAGTTATGCGAAGGAGCAAAGCAAAGGAAGTGGAATCTAACTCTAAGAGCCCAACACTAGTCAATCCTCTGCAATTGTTGAATGCCATCCATATGGAGTCCTCTCGTTGTCTTGTACATTAAGGTTTTGCTTAATGGGAATGATGTGTTAGCTATGGTTGACACATGTGCCACACACAATTTTGTGGCTGAACAAATGGTGTAAACCTAGTGGATAAGAATTCAAACAAGATTAAGGATGTCAATTCAGCAGCCCAACCGGTGCTAGGTATGGCCTATCGTGTGCACATGAGCATTGGTGCTTGAGCTGGACAATTAAATTTAATGGTAGTGTCATTAGATGATTTCGATGTCATATTGAGCAATGACTTCTTTGTGGCTATAAAGAGGCAGTAATGCCACACCTTGGTGGGATGTTGATTGGGATGAGAGGCAACTTGTGCCTGGATGCAGCTTACTAGACAAAGGCCAGAAAGCAAAGGCATGGTATGTATGGTTTGAAGAAGGGTGCTGTAAATTACCATTCGGCTTTGATTGAGGTCAAACTTGACCATAAGGTGGAAATTCTAGACAAAGAGATTCTCAAAGAACTTGCAGATGTAATGCCATCAGAATTGCAAAAGAACCTTCCTCCGTCACTGGCCATTGATCACAAGATCAATATAATCCTTGGTTCTAAGCCCCTTGCACATGCAGCTTATTGGATGTCGCTTATAGGATTAGCAGAACTTAGGAAGTAGTTGACGGAGTGGTTCAACCAAAAGTTTTAAAATATAATCTTTACTGTACCCACCCGTAAAAGCACTTAAAATCAAAAAAGACACTCTCGCTTTGTCCCCTCCCTCCTTGTTACTCTGATCGCTAATCTATGCTTGCTGGTGGATCTATACCTTTCTTCCTCACTTTTCTCGTAGTTTCGTTTGTCTGCCATCCATTGTGGTCTTTTGTCCGACCATAGCTTTTAGATCTCTGCACCTTCGCATCATTGGTTTAGTGCCATTCTTCCTCGTCTAGTTCATTAGCACCCCCAGGTCGTCAGCGGGTAATGCCCTTTCTCTCTTCGTCTTGTTCGTTAGGAGCCACCACGGCATTGTCTTGATTGGCATTCTTGTTCGGCTGATGACCAAGGAGCGCCCCGGCCCCTAACATACCCAACCTTTTAGACATCCCATGCTATGGAGCCCACCAAATGGTAAAAGCTTCGGGTCTTTAGCCTCAACTAGTGCATCAATTCGATAAGGAATCCAGCCAGTCACCACTGCAAAAGAAAGAAAGGGGCCTAAAACAAGTCGAGTTAACTTCATCAATCAAGAGTTCTCAGAGACACGGGCATAAACAGTCAGAATGAGAAGATTCCTCCTTATTGTTACAAAGGTTACTTTTAGGCGGGTTCCATTTCTAGGGTTGGTGGCTAATTGTTGCTAACTTCGCCGTCAACTAAGGGAAGAAGTGAAAAATTCATAAGTAACTGGATTCTACCATTCTACCTATCAATAGGAGAGTTGCGGCACAGAAGAAGAAAGGGGAGTTGTAAGGGATTAATATCTCCTACCATGAGTTTTTGCTTTTGGCAGTAGCTTGATCGGGACACTGGGCAAAGGGCAGACCAAACCACCAACTGAAGAATGGAGAGGCGATGGGGCTGCATTGAGATGATGCCTTATAGCTTCTTAGTAGACCTAAGGCAGACTTAACTACTCAGTAGAAACCACACAAGACTAGTTACTTCACCTCCCTCGAAAGGAAAAATAAAGCAAAAGCAAAATAAGCAGATGATTAATCATAAGCGAATGGTTCTTTCTTTGTGGCAAATGAATGGTTTTTTCACCCTTGTAGTTGCACTCTATTCCATTATGCTCCGCTCATGCACTAGCCTTTCTCTTGAACTGACTGACCCCCATCTCGCTCTTTCCTTCCCTCACAGGACTACCTTTTTCATTAGGGACCCCATCTCATCCAGTTTGAGTGGTTGTGCGTGCACGATCAGTCTTATTTCTCTCTTTGGTTGATGAAAAGGGAAATGAGGGCAAATTGATTGATGTTAGATCCAGTGTGATGGATTGTGTGGTGCATGTGACTGGTTTGAAACTCACTTTGATCAGTCTTGTGATTCTCTTTCAGTCGATAGAGAGGAAGTGAAGGTAAATTCAATTGAGTTACGGGCGAAATGGTTGGGAGAAGGGCTTGCTCGGCTTGCATGTGTTGAAACATCTGGTTTTTCTTGGGCTGGCCCTTCTTCTTCCTTGACATGGGGCGCTAACAAACAATTTGTCCTTACACGAGATGCTAGCAAACAAATAAATAGTCAGCAGGCTGAGTAGCGAAGGTAATTCAATTAATAGGTAGTAGCTCGAATAGCAGAGGAAAGTCACTTCTTTGATTTCTTCATTTGGGCCCTTGATACAGAAGAATCACTAGAATTTCTGTCTTTATTAGCATAGCACTAGCACTATTTCGGTCAGAGTCTAGTCTGAAATCTACGCATACTCACTACTAGGGATTCTCGGAGAGAGTGTTATCACTATGGAAACATCATCACTTCACTCTTCTAGAAATAACCTACCTAGGAGCAATATTGTAAGATTCTTCGTCTTAGGTAAACATTATTATTCGTTCCTGACTGGGTCATTTTAATATTACTAATCAAGTCATCCTTTGGCAAAGGCTTTTTTCTGGTAAGAGATTTTCTTCATTGGAAAAGATTTCAATTATCAAGCTACTCTAAGCGCAATATTCAACTATTCCAATTTCCAATTCTGGCTAAGGGCAATATCACTCATTACTCACCTCACTTGTATAAAGTCCTTTCTAGTGTATCGGCCGAGAGCTTCTATCATTGCTTGACTGGCCATCTATAGCTGGGAACAAGGCTTGGTTCTTGATGGCTGGATATTCTGAGCAAAGGAATGAGACTTTAAGTCAGCTCGGCTCGTTGATCAATCTATTTCAGTATATAGCCTTTAGTAGTGACTGGTAGCGGCATAGTAGATAGTAGCCGTTATGACCTAGAACGAGCCACCCAACATATACAATTTGAAATAGGTTGGTTGTTTCCACGACTTCTTCCTCTCATACTTGAAGGTGGCAATTATCATTATTATCTCACTGGACAACCATTGAGTAACTAAAATTTCCTTGATCATTAGCACTCAGTAATACTACACCTAGTTCCTGGGCATTTTTTGCTAACTAGTAGGTTCCCAACTCACAAGGAATGGATTTATATGCATATTCGAGTTCATATGTCGATTCTACAGTGAAACACAAAAACCTTAGTTAGACACCTTCGTAAAGGTACACGAAGGGCTTGAAACAACAATTCTCTGATACAATCCTTTCTTACAATCTTGACTAGTTGGTTGTTGCTTTGATGCCTATATCAAAAGCTCCATCTTAGCGGCTTTGCTTACCCGCCCATAAGTGGAATCATCTGATAACGCCACAATAGCTATTTTCTACTAGATTTCCTTCCATCCTTCTCCACACGCCCAGGCATCCATCTACAATAGGCGCTTCCTTCGCCCATTCATCTTGAGAGTACATTCTGAACAAAAGTCTTTTGACATCGAGTATACATCCATAATCTTAATAAGAAATAGGTCCTCGACTTGTAAAGGCAGACCCGCCTCATTTTGCCTTAAGAAAATGGAAGACCAGGATGAAAGACCCAAAAAATAGGCTCCTATCAAATACATAAATTTAGTTCCTCCAAATGCTGAGGTCTGATTGCCGCTGGGTTGGTAATGAACTGATTCAAGCACTTTAGGATGAGTGCGGTATCAAGACACAAGCTTAGCATACTCCCATTCACTGGTTGAAGTTTAGAATCTTTAAAATGTCTTCTTCGACTATAGGTACCGTCTGGAGAAGAAGAATGGTTTCAGGAGAAAAAAGACCACTTAAGGTCCTATATTTCAGTAGTCAAAGGAAGGGCGAGAGCAGGAACAAACCCACATACTCTAATCCTATTGATTAGAAGGCTTGTATCTTAAGCTTAATGGTCTCACCTACCTGCAGTGTGCCATAAAGGGTCTCCCACTAGAGGTAGGTACATGAAAGATGCTCTATCCGCAACCAAAAGGTATGAAAAAAGTTTGGAGATCTTTGTAACATAATAGATTTCTTAAGCTTTAGACACACAGGCGAGCAAGCTCAACCTCAAAAGATCTTCCATTTAGTGATCGGTTATTCCTCACTGAGCATTAGTCCATGTCTCCTGAAAACAGGTAGCTTATTATTCTAGCTGATTGAGATCTACGCATTATCACTCTTTGGAAATTGGAAATAACCTATTTGAGTATATATTACAAGATTATTCACTGCAAGCATTACTATTCATTCCTGGCTCTAGGGCCATCCTTAGGGCATTACCCTGCTGAGTGCTCTTCAAACTGAGATTTCAACTGAAAAAGCTCCTTAACAGGGTTCAATATTGCTTAAATGAAAAAGGGAAGCAGCCCTTTCTATTCTATATGTGTAGGCTCGTGAGAAAGTCATTGGTCATTAACGACCTCCTCCCCTGACCCGCAAACGTTGGTCAAAAGGCTTTTATCTTCCATGGATCACTCACCACTATCCATCTGAGACAATAGCGAAGATAGCTCTCCCCTCTCTTTCAGGATAGAACAAGACCTTGATCAAGGAATCAAGGAATGCGCATGAACAAAGAACTTGATCAAGAAGGCCTTGGGGCTACCTTTCTTTCCTCCCTATGCTATGCTCCCCCGGCCCAGCCCAACCACGTTTAATGTAAAGGGTATTCAATCTCTAGACTCTCAAGCATCAAGTGTGGTTCGTCCCCTACCTATAGCCCTTCCAACGCTTCTGGATGTCGTAGTATTTGGAATTCTACCTCCTTCTTTCACTTTCATTTAATAAAACTTCCCCTTCTTAGTTAGAAAGTTAGACTTTGCTTTGCTGACAAACAACCATGAGCTATTCAATAACTAACTACAGAAAAGGTATCGATGAAATAACAAAGGAAAGTGTGCAGTGAGGGGTAGTAAGAGATATCAAAGATATAGAAATTGTACGGCTAAGTTTAGTACATATAAATCTCTTTTCTTACTCGAGATTAAGGTTAAGGGGGTACATTCAGTAAATCCCATGCGGCTTAAAACAAAGCCTTTTCAAGAATTTCTTTTAATAAGTTAAGATCCCTAAAGGACAGGAGCAAGTTCATCTGCTAGAATCACCCTATTTGCTATTGCTATTGAATCAGCTATGAGAGAGGTCTTTCATTTCTATTTTTCTCTTTGGTTGTGCACCTTAGGCGAAATCCGAAGTTCCATCCTCTTTCATTTCATAGGAAGAGCACTTGTCTTCTGCCAGCGAAAGCAATGCAAGAGCAGTCTATAGTTTCAAAAGTGAATCAGGAAGTTCGAGTCTTACACCATTAAAGAGATGTTCTCTTTTGGTTTGGACCAAGAAAGAAGACAGTTACAGCCCCTAACTCACCTCTAAGCTAAAGGGTTGGAACCCTGCTGTTTGGTAGAAGACTGGTCATTCCATTTGCCCGGAACCTATCCTCCTTGGATAGTAGGAAGGGGCACACTTATACCTCTACGTAGACTGAGATTCAAACTAAAACTTCGATTGAGACCCTTTCATACGGACTAACACAGGGGACTAGCTTTGCTGGAAAACCATATTTCTAACTAGTGTCTGACTAAAACAAAATGTGCTCCAAGGAATCAAACTAAAGCTTTGTGTACTCCTTTGCTTCTGCTTCCTATTCTTATTCCTTGATGGATCTACTTACCTCAAACTCTTTTTGAATCGAGAGGAATTTGACCCACGAAGAATGCACCTTTACTGCCCTATGCCTACACCTCTTGCCTTGAAGGGCAGGGACAGAGAAAGGTTCAGTATGAATATGAAAAGGATTGCACCTTGCCAGAGGAGAAAATACTTATCTTTGGATGCCACTAATCCCGTCCTTGGTTTGAATCAATATCACTATCTTCGTGCTCACTTATAGAATCCCAGATATCTTACAGGGTCCTAAATATCAAATACCTAGGGGAATCCCCTACTTCCTCATTCCTTGTCATCTTGCCGTATTGGAATCCAATATTGGAATTTTGTGTACCTATAAGATAAGAAAGGGGAAATCCTGTACCAAATTGTTGTCTCTAAGCTAAGGCAGACTTGAGCATTCTAAACATCGATTTTGTAGTAAGTCAAGTGGTCCACGAAGAGAAATCTTTCACGGGCCCACGATTGGCCAGAAATAGAAGACTAATTATTACTTGGTTAGCTCTACTACTTGGTGGGCTTTATAAACTTGGCGGGCTTTACCCATTAAGTAAGATGGTCTTATGCCTGTAAGATGTTTAATACGGTTTAATGCTCACTTTAGAATACTTGCCAGACCAGAGAAGATGTATTTACTTACTTATTGGTACTCCACCGTAGGTGAAATACAAATACTAGGCCATCTGAAGCTGTAATTTGAAGTTGTAAGTGGAAGTAGTAGCTGGCTAGCTTGGTTACTTAGGAGCTTGTACTCCCCCCTGAAATAATACTAGTAAGTCCATAAGAAAGTCAAGGGTTAACCTATAACTATTATAGAAATGGAAAGTTTACCCTTACTACTTAACCAAATCAAGGTGGGACCCTCCTTTACTAAAGTAGAGCCTATATACCTAGACAGCGTTCTCAATTGTCTTTCTCAAGCCACCAGGGAGGAACTCTTAAAAGTAGTATGGGAATGGAGGGACTTGATGGAGTGAGATTGGAATGTCGTTTATCCTTTAGCTTGTAATACTCGAACACTGCTATCGATCCTACTAATCTTGATTCATCTACTTAACTAAATTAGTAGGAGTAAGATAGAGATCTCACCCATTGCTTAAGATAGATAGATTTGCTTCATCTCTCAACAGTTTCATATAGAAATAAATGGTAATTCATGGGCTAGAACCCGAAAACAGAAGCAGTTAACAACCTCGCAAAACAAAATCTTTTCTCAAAGTCCTTAGCATACTTTGAGCATAGAATTCTATTTTCTAACTTGTTTAGGTCATTTAGGACTCTTCTTTGTGGTCAATCAGCTTTAACCATTGGAACAAAATGGAGAATCTAAGTCAACATTATGAGAAAGGATCAAAGAAATAGGACTTTTGTTCGATAGGGATTAAAATAGGGATTGGTCTATCTCAGAGATAAATAAGATGTCCCAATTGTTCATTTCATTAAAGGTGCGCTTTCCTCAGTGGACTTCGAGACCTAAGGGAGATGGCAATATGATATTACATATTCTCGACCACAAGGAGAGGAAAAGAAGAGTTAGTTATGCCTCAAACAAGCCGAAGGCATGGAATAGGGATAGATATGTCTCAAAGATCAGGTATTGTAGGAAATGTTGTTGTCCCTCTCTGTTGACTATCAAAGACTTAAGCTAATGAAAGCATTCAACCAAGTAAGAGGATGACATAGGGCCTCAAAAGCCACATGAAGTAACCCTGGCCAAGCACTCAAAAAGCCAAATAGAAAAAAAAATAAAAACAAGTGCAAATGTTGCCTATATATGAAGCTATGCATAAAGTTCATACTCATCTGTTGATGGAAGAGGGCCTGAGTTGCCAACCTTTACTTTAGTTGTGCTAGAAGGGAAAGGTAAGAAGGCTACAAAAGAGAGTTTTCTTACTAATCTCTTTTTTTTCTCTTTTTTAGCCCCCCTTTTACCTGGTCGAATGGTTTCGTCAGCTCGAGTCTTCAATAGTCAAGAGAGCAGGACGACATCATTTCCCAAAATACCTGATCTTTGAGACATATCAATCCCTATTCCATGCCTTCGGCTCGTTTAGTGCATAACTAACTCTTCTTTTCCTCTCCTGGTGGTCGAGAATATGTAATATCATATTACCATCTCCCCTGGGCCTCGAAGTCCACTGAGGAAAGCGCACCTTGAAAGGAAATGAACAATTGGGACATCTTATTCATTTGTGAGACAGACCAATCCCTATTTCAAATCTCTATCGATCAAAAGTTCTATTTCTTTTATCCTTGCTCACAACGTTGACTTAGATTCTCCATTTCGTTCCAATGGTTAAAGCTAATTAACCATAGAGAAGAGTCCTAAATGACCTAAAACAGGTTAGAAAATGGATTTCTATGCTCAAAGTACGCTAAGGACTTTGAGAAAAGATTTTTGTTTTGCAGGGGTTGTTAACTGCTTCTGTTTCTGGGTTCTAGCCCACGGATTACCATTTATTTATATATGAAACTGTTGAGAGATGAAGCAAATCTGTCTGTCTCAGGCAATGGGTGAGATTTCTATCTCACTCCGACCTATAGTTAAGTGGATGAATTAAGATCAGTAGGCTCGATAGTAGTGTTCGAGTGTTGCAAGCTGAAGGATAAATGACATTACAATCTTACTTCATCGAGTCCCTCCATTCCCATACTACTTTTAAGAGTTCCTCCCTGGTGGCTTGAGAAAGACAATTGAGAACGCGGTCTAGGTATATAAGCTCTACTTTAGTAAAGGAGGGTCCCACCTTGATTCGGTTTAATAGTAAGGGTAAACTTTCCATTTCTGTAATAGTTATAGGTTAATCTTTGACTTTCTTATGGACTTACCAATATCATTTCAGGGGCGAGTACAAGCTCCTAAGTAACCAAACTAGCTGGCTACTGCTTCCACTTACAGCTTCAAATGGCGTCGTATTTGTATTTCACCTACAAGGGAGTACCAATAAGTAAGTAAATGCACCTTCTCTGGTTTGGCAAGTATTCTAAAGCGGGCATTAAACCCATTAAACCATCTTACAAGCATAAGACCATCTTACTTAATGGGTAAAGCCCGCCAAGTGTATAAGAGCCCACCAAGTAGTAGAGCTAACCAAATAATAACTAGTCTTTTATCTCTGGCCAATCGTGGGCCCGTGAAAGATTTCTCTTCGTGAACCACTTAACTTACTACAAAATCGATGTTTAGAATGGTCAGGTTTGCCTTAGCTTAGAGACAATGATTTGGTACAGGATTTCCCCTTTCTTATCTTATAAGTACACGAAATTCCAATATCTGGATTCCAATACGGCAAGATGACAAGGAATGAGGAAGTAGGGGATTCCCTCAGATATTTGATATTTAGGACCCCTAGTAAGATATCTAGGATTCTATAAGTGAGCACGAAGATAGTGATATTGATTCAAACCAAGGACCAGATTAGTGGCATCCAAAGATAAGTATTTTCTCCTCTGGCAAGGTGCAATCCTTTATCATATTCATACTGAACCTTTCTCTGTCCCTACCCTTCAAGGCAAGAGGTGTAGGCATGGCAGTAAAGGTGCATTCTTTGCAGGTCAAATTCCTCTTGGTTCAAAAAGAGTTTGAGGTAAGTAGATCTATCAAGGAATAAGAATAGGAAGCAGAAGCAAAGGAGTACACAAAGCTTTAGTTTGATTCACTTGGAGCACATTTTGTTTTAGTCAGACACTAGTTAGAAATATGGTTTTCCAACAAAGCTAGTCCCTGTGTTAGTCTGTATGAAAGGGTCTCAATTGAAGTTTTAGTTTGAATCTCAGTCTACATAGAGGTATAAGTGTGCCCCTTCCTACTATCCAAGGAGGATAGTTCTGGGCAAATGGAATGATCGATCTTCTACCAAACAGCAGGGTTCCAACCCTTAGCTTAGAGGTGAGTTAGAGGGCTGTAACTATCTTCTTTCCTAGTCTAAACCAAAAGAGAACAGCTCTTTAATAGTGTAAGACTCGAACTTCCCGATTCACTTTTGAAACTATAGACTGCTCTTGCATTGCTTTCGACTGGCAAAAGACAAGTGCTCTTCCTATGAAATGAAAGAAGATGGAACTTCAGATTCTGCCTAAGGGTGTGCAACCAAAGAGAAAAATAGAAATGAAAGACCTCTCTCATAGCTGATTCAATAGCAATAGCAAATAGGGTGATTCTAACAGATGAACTTGCTCTTGTCCTTTAGGGATCTTAACCTATTAAAAGAAATTCTTGAAAAGGCTTTCTTTTAAGCCGCATGGGATTTACTAAATGTACCTGCTTAACCTTAATCTCAAGTGAGAAAAGAGATTTATATGTACTAAACTTAGCCGTACAATTTCTATATCTTCGATATCTCTTACTACTGCTCACTGCACACTTTCCTTTGTTATTTCATCGATACCTTTTCTGTAGTTAGTTATTAAATAGCTCATGGTTGTTTTCAGCAAAGCAAAGTCTAACTTTCTAACTAAGTAAGGGAAAGTTTTATTAAATGAAAGTGAAAGAAGGAGGTAGAATTCTAAATACTACGACATCTAGAAGCGTTGGAAGGGCTATAGGTAGGGGACAAACCACACTTGATGCTTGAGAGTCTAGAGATTGAATCCCTTACATTAAATGTGGTTGGGCTGGGCCGTGGGGAGCATAACATGTCCGAAAAGGATTGCACCCTTTGAGGTAAGAGTGGCAAGTGGACAAAAGCTCAAGTGCGCACAAGTTATCCAGGCAGTAACAATGCAGATTCAAAGAATCAAGATAGAGGCAGAACTGCATGGGTTAGCCTTGGCAGGCCTTGATGTGGTTTTAGGCAATGCGTGGCTTAAAACCATAGGCAAAATAATGTTCGACTACGAATCCATGGCCATGCACTTCCAATGGGAGGGAAGGGACTGCACGTGGAAGGCATCCACCACTAATGCAGCGCATCATTGTGAGGTAAGTACCATTGAACAACTATACAGAAAAAGAGCACAATGTTTTGCGATTCTCTTGGCCACAAAGGAGGAAAACACGCCCGAACATCATGAAGGGCAGAATAAGCACGAAGACATACCATTGGCAGTAAGGAACCTATTGGAGCAGTTTGGAGATGTCTTAGAAGAGCCACAAGGGCTACCACCCTCAAGACATTATGACCATGCCATCCCATTAATTGACGAGACCAAGGCAATTAATGTAGCACCTTACCGGTATGCATACTTCCAAAGAATGAGATTAAAAGACAAGTGGAAGAGATGCTACAACAAGGTATTATCTGACCTAGCACTTCCCCTTTTTCTTCTCCCATTCTACTTGTTAGAAAGAAAGACAGAACTTGGAGGTTTTGCACCAATTACCAGGCACTCAACCAAGCAACTGTCAAGGATCATTTCCCGATCCCCACAATCAATGATATGCTGGACGAGTTACATGGAGCAAAGCTCTTTACCAAGCTAGATCTCAAGGCCAGATATCATCAAATATGCATGAAAGAAGAGGATGTGCAAAAGACAGCATTTTGGACTCATAGTGGACACTACGAGTACCTAGTCATGCCCTTCAGACTATGCAATGCACCCTCCACCTTTCAAGTAGCGATGAATGACATCTTCAAACCTTATTTGCACAGGTTTGTCTTAGTTTTTTTTATGACATTTTGGTCTATTCTAGGAACCATGATGATCACATAGAACACTTAGCAAAAGTACTAGAGGTGTTAAGAAGAAATCACTTCGTTATCAAGCCATCCAAGTACACGTTCATGCAAGAGGAGCTTGAATACCTCAGTCACATCATATCCAGAGATGGAGTGAAGGTAGACCAACAGAAAATAGGACCCATGCAAACATGCCCAACTCCTAAGAGTGTCACAGAACTTAGAGGATTTCTAGGCTTGACAGGCTACTATCGCTGATTTGTTCACAAATACGGCGCCTTAGCTAAACCATTAATGGATTTGCTGAAGAAGGACGGATTCCTATGGACAGAGAAGAGTGAAGACGCATTCAAGTTGTTGAAGCAAGCCATGTGTGAGACCCCTAGTGTTAGCACTGCCCGACTTCAACCAAACCTTCGAGCTTCACACTGACGCATGTCAAGATGGAATAGGTGCTGTCCTGAGTCAAGCCGGAAGACCTATTGCATACATGAGCAGAGTCTTAGGGCCCATGAAGAAGGAATGGTCAGTATACGTCAAGGAGATGTTGGCCATCATCCATGCAGTCAAGGTATGGTGACCTTACCTTCTTGGGAGGAAATTCCTGATCATTACGGATCAACAACCCTTGAGAAGCCTCATGGAGCAGAAAATTACCACACCGAAGCAGCAAAAATTCCTTGTCAAGTTGCTGGGATATGAGTATGAAATAATCTACAAACTGGGCAAGGAAAATAAGGTGGCAGACGCATTGTCCAAAAGCAATGGAGGTCAAGCATTGTGGACAGCATGTGAGCCTAATGACGCATGCCTCACTGCCATTAGCGGAGCGGAGTGGAATGTATGGACAGAAATCAAGGAGACAATAGAGATTGACCCTCAAAGCCAACAGCTCACGGAGATGATCAAGACTTTCGACACTAAGGTTAGTAAATTTACCCTTAAGAATGGATATATTTGGCACAACTAGCAAGTATACGTAGCAAACATACCAGGACTAAGGGGGAAGATCTTAAATCACTTCCACAACTCACGGGAAGGAGGACATTCAGGATGCTTTGTACTTACATACGAATCAAGCTGTTCTTTTGGTCGAAGGATTCAAGGCTAGGATTCTTTCATGGTTGGTGATCGATAAATCTTCCCCGGTCTATTCTTGTGGTGCAGGTGAATACTGCCTAGATGACATGGTGACTGTTTTGCCTTTTGATTGAATAGTGTCTGTGCTGACCTCTCAATGAGAGCACCAATTTGTTGGGGTCCTGATTTCTTTTTCCAACTTTTCTACACCTTAGAGATTAGTACAACTTCTAAACTTATCTCAACTTACTGTCCCGTTTGATCCTTGAGTTCTTTTCTTTGATTCACGTCCCCTAAGCTATCCTTCAAGATAGATCAATCATAAATAGATATGTTGTATAGGCAAGACAACTCTTAAACCTATCTCAACTTGCGTCGGTTGAAGAAGATAACTCTTGACTTCAACCTTAGCTCTTAAGCTAGGAAGACAATCTTCACCTTGTCTTAAGCCCAAGTTATCTCAAGACAACTTTTCAAAGATAACTGAAATATAATAAACAGGAATGGCCGAATGCATTTGATCTTGTGTTATTGAATAATAACTTTAAAATTCATAACATATCTTTTTGCTAACAAATAATGGGCTATATTTATAGTATTGGACAGCCTTTTCCTAATTTAACTAGTACTTGAGTTCCTTATCCACTCAGGACAAGTTTTCCTAAGTCAACAAGGTTTCCTAAGACAACTAAAATCTTATCAAGATTGACCTTATCCAAAGGTATCCTAATCCTACTACTATTCTTGGTCTTTTTTGATATTAGAATTCTACCTAGACTAGAATACCTATCCTATCTTGTTTCCTACAGCTGCTGGACTTTCTCTTTGCTTATCCTTAGAGGACTAGGACTCTCAATGCATATCCTTCTACCCTTAGAACTCTCCTTGGCCGTGACTATCTCATTGCTACTGGAACTCATCATGTGTGTCCTGCTACTGCTGGAACTCTTCTTGCCTTGGACGTCCTTCCTTAGCTATAACTTCTTCACGCATGTCCTGCAGTAGCTGGAGTCCTTCTTGGCTTAGATGTCCTTGTTCAATATGGACAAGGTCAGATTCTGGCCGGGCTTCACTGCTAGGCTGGATGCATGTCGTGTCCAAGCTTGATGTGCACATGTTCTGGCCCGTAGCTGCCTCCCTTACTGCTTGGCACCTCTCTTGCATCCTCCTATGCCACTCATGCTCCCTTTGCCTCCTAAGGTCCTTAACACAGCAGCGTCGAGCACATTCGACAGTGTGCAGGACAAACTTCCAGAGTGACCGGAACATCCCCACCTGCATGGCAGAGGCTTTGGGCATGTTTGGCAGTGCGCGGGACAAACTTACAGGAGCAAAGCGGAACATCCCCACAGGCGAGGCAGAGTCGTCAGGTGCATTCGGTAGTGCATAGGGACGAACTTCTGGGAGCGATCAGAACATACCCACAGGTGTGGCAGCAATGTTGGGAGGGTTCGGCAGTGTGCGGAACGAACTTCTGGGGGAGACTAGAACATCCACGTGGTTGTAGTAGTGGTGTGGGACTCATTCGGCCATGTGTGGGATGAACTTCCAAGAGAGACTGGAACATCCCGATGGCTTGGCAGGGGCGTTGGACGCGTTCAGCAGTAGCTCAGGACAAACTTCGGGAGTGACCGGAACAATCCCACAGATGCGGAAGAGGCCTCTGGAGCATTCGGCAGTACTCGGGATGAACTTTGGGGAGTGCCTGGCACATCCTCGCGGGTGTGGCAGTGAGGTCAAGCCCGTACTGCAGTACGCAGGACAAACTT
Organism: Xylocarpus granatum; assembly: GCA_019650275.1. Taxonomy (NCBI): domain Eukaryota; kingdom Viridiplantae; phylum Streptophyta; class Magnoliopsida; order Sapindales; family Meliaceae; genus Xylocarpus; species Xylocarpus granatum. The sequence continues at coordinate 611 of BNST01000393.1, read as the reverse complement.
CTAGCAGCGACCGGAAGATCCCCAAAGGCATGGCAAAAGCTTTGGGTGCATTGGGCAGTGCACAGGACGAACTTCTGGGAGCGACCGGAACATCCTCGTGGGGGTGGCAGCGTGTTGAGGTCCTGATTTTTTTACCTAACTTTTCTACACCTTAGGGGTCAGCATGCTTACTAAAACCTCTCCTAACTTGCTGTCCCGTTTGATTCTTGAGTTCTTTTCTTATATTTATGTCCCCTAAGCTATCCTTTGGGATTAACTAATATATAAAGGATATGTTGGATAGGCAAGATAACTCTTAAAGCCTATCACAACTTGCCTTGGTTGAAGAAGACAACTCTTCACCTTGACTTAAGCCCAAATTATCTCAAGACAACTCTTAAAAGATAACTGAAATATAAACAAGAAAGTAAGCAAGAATGCTAACCTTGATTCTTGATTATTGAATGAAAAATAACAAAATTCGGAGCATATCTTCTCACATATAATGGGCTGTATTTATAGTCTTAAAACAGCCTTATCCTAATCTAACTAGTACTTAGGTTCCTTATCCACTTAGGATATGTTTTCCTAAGTCAACAAGCTTTTCTAAGTCAACTAAAACATTATCAAGA